>JAPWLS010000735.1:0-240975 GCA_028551675.1 Tineola bisselliella
CTTCATAATGAGAGTAAAAATAAAAATAGTCCTCAATTGGTTTCCACATTAAACCGACTATTTTTGTGTTCGGTTCATCATCGAAACTAATAACTTTATGAGCACGAAGAGGTTCCGGAATATAATTGTTTAATTCAGGGATATTCGTCAACCATTTTGTTAAAACAAATCCACCTGCGCGGAATAAATTAATCAATTCGCTAATGAGTAATTTAGCCTTTTCGATGTTTTCGACTGAGCCTATGTATCTTCAACGAGTTTATGTATCGTTCTCATCGCCAAGTATGGAGAACAAGTGAGACCAAAGGATACACGGTTAAAGCGATAAGTGAGAAGAGGGTCTTTAGGATCAAATCTGAATAATATAGATTGATACTTTCGATGTTCTTCAGTAACTTTGACTTGAAAGAACATTTTCTCAATATCTGCGGTCATTGCGATGGGAAATAAGCGTAATTCCAATAATAAATTAAATATATTCGTTTGCAGGTTCGGCCCCGTATATAATATGTCATTAATTGATTTACCCGAGGCTGATTTACTCCCCCCATCGATTGTTATTCTAATCTTCGAGGTCGTTTTATCATCGCGTACGACTGCGTTGTGAGGGAGATAATAATTCGATACATTTTCCTCAGAAAGTTCGAGGTAACCTTTATTTAAATAATCGCGTATCGTAGCATTGTAGTCTTGTAAACTAGGATTATTTTTTAATTTATTTTCTAATTTAATAAACCTACGACGAGCTGTAATCAATGAGTCCCCCAATGCTACCTCCGGGTTAACTGAAAAAGGTAATGAAACAGTATAACGACCGCTGTGATCGCGAGTGTGAGTGCGACAGAAGATATCTTCGCACTTTTTATCTTCAGTTGAGACTTCATTTGCGTTCGGAACACTCTCGAGTTCCCAAAACTTTTTTAATGTTAATTCCAAAGGAGGGTAGTTCGAGAAAGAACATAACGCGTTGTTGATTTGACCTTGTGAACGGTCAACATAACTGCTTCCCAAAATTACATAACCGAGGGTAGTTTCAAGAGCGGAAGTTTTGCCGGGAACAATGCATATTTTATTTGTACCCATAACTTGATTAAATATGTCAACTCCCATCAAGCACTCGATATCATTCGGAACGTGAAAGTCAACATCTGCTAATTGTAATTCGCGGCATTTATTAACAATTTGAGTAGACAGGTTGGCTCCGGGTATATTATTCGTAATGCGATCCAAAACGAGCGCCTTAACATTGTAACTGTAATCACTATTCAAATTCGAATTAAACTGAAATTCAGTTTGACCTTGAATAGCCTGCGAGGTACCTCCTATACCGGTTACTGACGAGTCTATTTGTGTAATGCGCAGCCCTAATCTTTGTGCACATTTTTTTGTAATAAAGTTACTCATAGAACCACTATCTAGTAAGACGCGGATATTATGCTGTTTATTTTTGTATTTTACTACAACCATTGCAGTTGGTAACACAGCGATTGAGGGATAACAGTCCTTATGCATAGCGTCACTAAGGTCGATATTTGAAGAGACCAAGTTTGAACTTGTGTCGTTATCATCCGCGGGGCGTCTTACGTTTTCAGGTTCGGAAACCGGTTTTAAACGAGTTACAGCGTTCTGAATTTTGTTGTCTAAATGAATAGCAGTGTGATGTTTTCTGTGGCATGTGAAACAACTACTTTCAGATTGACAATTGCTTGTTTTGTGATAACCTAAGCAATTTGTGCAATATTGTAATTTTCTAGCGGTATTAAACCTATCAATATTATTCATTTGCATAAAAGCATTACATTTAAATAGTGGGTGACGAGGTCCATTGCAAATTGGGCAATTATTTGTGTTATTATTGTGTTTATTAGGAGAATTATTTTTCGAGTTATTTACTACTAATGATTGCGCTATATATTTATTTTTATGAATATTTGAGGGAGCGGGTTTAGCGGTATTGTTTACGGGTTTTTTATATAAATTGCTACGCGATAACATTTTCGAGTGATTCATCACAAATTCATGTAATTTGTCAAACGTTGGTATTTCTGTGCTGTTTTGTTGTTCGAATGACTTTACGGTCTCTAAGTCGAGTTTTGACAAAGCGATATGAGTGATCACGTAGTCGCCCAAATCATGCATTTGCAGATGCTTCAGTGCTGCAACCGCTGAACAGAAGCGCTCTATAAATGTGTCCAACGCGGCACATGAAGCCTGTGAAAACGGTTTGAACTGTAATATTTGTTCGAGGTAGTTAGAGGCGATTTGTCTTTTGTCTTGATATTTAGACAATAGAGTTGCCCATATTAATTTGTAATTATCACCGTTGGGTGTTATGCCTGAAACAACGGACAATGCCCTTTGTGACAGATGACCGACCAAATACTGTGTTTTCTGCGAGTCTAAGAGGTTGGGATTTTCGTGTATTAGAGTTTTAAAGTTTTCATAAAATATATTCCAGTTATTTATTTCCCCGTTGAATACTGGGATTTTAAGCGGCGGTAGTTCCACCTTTGGCACAACAACGGGTGCTGTTGTATCCGTACGAGGTTTACTTTTGAGATTCCCGTATTTATTAATTTGAGATTTGATTTTACTGTAAATATCATTTACCGTTTCCAGATATCTAAAGTCGGGGTCGAAGTCCGCGTCAACGGTCGCGCACTCCATATTTAAATCATCAACCGTTTTAACGAACATTTCTTTTGTTTCGTCTATGGTCACTGCAGATTCGAGGAATGTAGGAATAAAACTGGGATCCTTTTCTATCGATTTACTTAAATCATAACACTTTTGTATTATGGCGAATAATGATTGCCGTTTTTTCTCTAAAACGCGAATCATGGCAGAGTTTGTCGAGGTATTGGTTTTTGGGCGAGACATTTTATATTCAAATGTATGTGTAGTGTCTATTGAAAAGTGTAATTTGTAGTGTAATTTTGCGGATTGATGTGAGGTATACGGGTCGATGGACCAATGTTGCGGCGGTTTATGCGGTAAGGAGGTGTAAGGAAAATCAGTCAAACCTGATGGTGATGTAGCTCGCTGATCTCCTCGGATTTTCAAGTGGACTGTATATTGCGCTGGTTTACACTATCTTCAAACACTTTCGACACGACGGGTTACGCGGTTTTGAGTATTATTTCGAGGGTGGCGGCGTGTATCGCCTTGCGGTGTTCGTTTTCCAACTAACTCTTCAGCTGACTGATAGGCTTCAGGAAAGGGTGCGGAAAGTAGGGGGTGATAGAGGGTAGTTTATGCGTGCGTGCGAGTTTGTGAGTGGTGCAAGTGGGTATGTGTATGTATGTGTTATTTGAATTCAAACTCGGTCTGTACTTTTAAAAATATCTGAAGGCAACTGACGCAAACAGCTGAGTAATATCCCGACCGTCTTTAGAAACCGTCTTTAGAGACCGTCTTTAATAATAATAGATTTTATTAAGAATAAGATTTTTTAAAAGAAAATATAAACATTATTTTTATGCTAACGGTACATGTTTAAGTAAAAGTAAATCGGGGAGAAGAAGGCACGCGACCGCCTCCTTTAATTATTTTTCTTTTTCCAAAGCCTTAATAATATGCAAATAATACCTACAGGCTTTTTTGGGAATAATAAATTGCCTCTTGTTTTATTTTTTATGAGTTTTACATATATTTATTTATATGCAAGATATAATAGGATACTCTACGCTATGGGCCCTAGATCTAGAACTACACAAACATATAAAACCTAGATCTGAAACGAACAAACTAGGTACTCACTAAAATAGAACCAGAGATATCTGTAGAGACTAACTTAATCGCTAAATCAAATTCTTTATTTATTTCTATGGAAATTTCGGAAAGGCATATGATGAGAAGAAATCACAAGAAACTAGCCAATCATAGCCTGTACAATATAATGTACTAATGTATTATAGTTAGGTACATGTTTGCTTAACTGTAAATTAATGTAAATAAAGCTAGTACCTAAGTAAGTAAAACCTACATCCAAGCGCACACAATCATCTCAGTCACAATGTCTCATTTATTGGCAACAAAAAAGAAAATAAACAAAATTGAAATAATTTAATTAAGTCTCAAACAAAAACAGCAAACAGTAATCAGCTAAATAAACAATAGAAGTACCGAATTTCTCATAACGGAAAAATGGTTTCCACCATATTTTGATGGATAACAAAAAACACAAGACATGGCGCTGTTTGAGGGCGTGCAGGATGGGGTACGCTGCCACCCCCATAACGCCTCTATAGGGGTGAATAGACTTGGTTAGCTAACCATGTATACTTAATAAGGCTCCGATAATAAATTTTGCCTTTAGCAACGAAATTTATTCAACTGTAGCATAAAGAAACAAATCGAGCAAAAGAAAGTTATATTGATATATATAAGTTTATTCGTGAATATAAAAGACTTTACAAGTCGCATTTATATTGAAATGAAATGAAAATAGTTTATTAGCATAGGCACTAAAGGCGTGCACTTGCTCATCGTCAGACTCTACAATGGCTTCGGAAAGGCATATGACGAGAAGAGAACCATAAAAAACTCCTCAAGTATTATTACGATGACGTTTAAATTAATTCCTATTATTTTTAACAGTCCGAGAAAGTCGTTAAAGAAACGTCTAAAGATCCATTTAGCTTCAAAAGATGTGTCCAGATTGATAGCACTGCTTTGGCCGGCATGGTGGGGGTAAATGTTAGGCGCAGATATATACTAGTAAAATAACTCTAAAACACTTTTTATTTGAAGGTCCAGGTTTAATCTGACGACACAATTCATGGTCAATTTATTTTAAAACTATTTTAGTTATGCTAAAATACACTAACCTTTTATCGATTATAATGCTCTAATTAACCGGTTGAAGATAGTTGAGTTAATCTTATTATCCTCTACAAAATAATTATAACAAAAAAACTGTTAGATAAATGTGTACAAGAAAATAATTTGAAAATGTCTTTTTAATATAAAATATAAAATGTATTACATTTAGTTTGTTCTAGAAAAATTGTAAAACACTGTAAAAAGTAGCTGAAATTGAAATGAAAATGTAAAAATTATATTTCATGAAAATATAAGCACGTTACAAATATTATGGTTGTACCAATTTTTTAAAAGTTATAAATTACGTTCTATATATTTCTTTTGTTTTTATTGATTCTGTTTTGTTATTGATATTTATTTGAATATAATTGACAATCTCGTAATATTTTTAATTTAATTATTGTATCAAAAATCTCTTTTAAAGCTAAAATTTAAATAATCCATAACATTCTTATAAACTTATATTTAAAAGATTCGTTTTCAATTTCTCTAGCAATAAAATAGTCCCCAGTAACAATTGTCTTTTATTGTACCTATATCGATATCAACGATAAAAAAAGTTTAGACAGTCTATGTCATTTTATGTTTACCCTTAGGTATACAATAGGATGACAATGCCCCTATACATCAGCTAAATCAAATTGATAATTATTAAATTAATAAATTTATTTCACTTATAATTATTTTTGTATTGACGAGTAAAAGCGCTCTATTGGAGTGAAAAGTAAATAAATAATAATAAAAAAAAAACAATTAATACTCGTATGGTTAAATATTAATTTGAATATTGGGAAATGTATTTTTAAAAAGTTTGGACGTGATTACAGTTAATAAGATGGATCATGCTACGGTGTTGGTCGTGTATACAGCGGTCATCTTTACATTATGATCTGGTTAATGACAGCTGTCTATATATTAGTAAATGGGACGTCCTTGTTTCTGCACCTCACCGATAGGTTCGCTCAATTAGATTTATTTTTACATTTACGAAAGGCATTAATGAATACAAGTAAAATAATAAAATACATTTAAAATGTAAAATGGAGTGAAATAAAAAGGAGACCAAATTGTTAAATTTAACTTCTAAAAAATAAAAGAAAATTGCTAACAAAAAAAAATATACAAGAAAGGTTTTTTAAAATTCAAATCTAATCACTGAAGCGTGAATTCGTTCGAAAATTGAGGGGTTTAAAAATAGGGGGTAAGTTGTCGGGGAAGAGGGGGGAGGTATTAAAAATCTATTCTAAAAAGAGTCGTGTGTTAGGTTTCAAAAGGAGGGTTGTCTTTGAAGAAAATGAACTTCGGTACAAGTTTGCTTCGAATTGGAGGGTAGTAACACTAGGTACGGATTGCAAAAAAATTTAACAAAATAAAACATCCAAAAATATAATTTTATTTAGCACATTTTCGACAATTGACAAATTACTTGACAATCTTCTCTGGTGTTTCTAGATCAAAAACACCAATAAAAATATTATCACTCTAAACTAATAATTATTATTTTAGCAGTAATTTACATTGAATATATAATATAAATTACTATATTCAACACACAATCCCTACTAATATTATAAATGTGAATATGAGTTTGTATGTTACGTTTTCACGCAACAACTACTTAACCGATCATCATGAAACTTTGTACACATATTTTTGAAGGTACTAGACGTAACATATGATACATTTTATTTTTCTTTTAAATATACTATAGTTTCCAACTGACTATAATTTCAGCTGTTTGGAAATCATATTCATTCATTTCTATTGAAATGATCTCTGATACTCATTTAATGACTTAAATGCGAGCGAAGCTGAGGGTAAATGCTAGTTGATTATAAATTAACAATAATAATTATATTCCTTACACTATAATAATAATAATAAAACTCAAGTTTTTTTGTACACCATACCGAGCACCACAAACATTCTCTGCGAGATGTAAATTTTTCAAATCAGTTGCACTCCCCCAAAGCTTGTTATCGTGGATTATTGGATTTGTTAGCTCACTAACTACATCGACTTACGTTAGGGAAAAATTATATGCACAAGTATATACGCACACATGTAGGTAGGTATATAGAAAAATTGAATTAAAAATCGAACGAGTATTTTTAATTCTCCACGCTTATTTGTTGATTGATTTTATATAAACAAATGAATTTGAATAAACGAATGAATGAAGTTTTAGTTTTGTTCAGAGAATACTTAATATTGGTAAAGTTCGTCGCAAAAAAAAATCATTTATAAAAGACGTTTTCTGATGTATCACTATTAATTTATTAAAATAAAAATAAAGTAATATTAAAACTAAAACCGAAACGAAATAAATTATAAACAATAAGGGGCATAACCGTCACGTTTCGAGATAAAATTACGACTTAGAAAAAAAAACAAAAGCTACAATCACAATGCTCGTCCAAAAATCTAAAGGGTCGAACGCTTCTCACAGTTAGAAAATATTAAAATTTGCTACGAAAAAAAACACTGCTTCATCTGCATACCTAATAGTGTTGTGCCTCAAGTCCACTTTTGTTATGTACTCGAGGTGAATTTTTCAATAATTTACATTACTACAAATCGTATAATTAATATATATATTTTTTTAGATTGTATTATTCATAATTGTTTGTTAAAGCCCCTCCCTCCTTTCCCTATACAAGAAGTAACTAAAGTAAATGTCACTTGTAAAATGTTAAATTTATAGTTTATTTATAATTTATTAATTACAACCTAACAAACTTCTGTAAAGCCAGCCAATGTTTTATAAACAAGAAAAAAATTATCAAAAACAATATGAACTTAAGTTATTTTTCTGTAAGTATCTCGAGTAAATTTACTCGAGTGAATAAACTCGCATCACTAAAACGCTACTTACACCTTCCTTTATTAAGACAATGTAATTTTTGTGCACCTAAATTCATATGACATCTGTTCTTTTTAACCCCACGAAGGCATTGTTTATAGGGAAAAAAATTAACAATGTGTAGCGTTGACACGATTATTTGTCCCCTTCTAAAAATAAGCTCTCGACTGGTTTGTGCTAAAACAAAAAATAATATAAGGAAGTATATTTGAATGGACCGAACAGGTTTCCATTATCATTGCCTAAGGGTTGTCGTAAGATATGCTTGGTTTTCAATTAGGGTTGCTACTTATATTGTAAAATATATCTTTAAAGTTCCAATATAATTACTAAGAATTAATACAATTAAATAAATTATTTTAAAAACTGTATTATTGTGATTATTTTGATTATCAAAATTTGATATTTTAAAAAACTTTGCAGGTATCGTACGCGGCGAAATTATTTAAAATCAATTAAATATATAAGCTATAGTAAGCTGTTATATATTTAAAATCTAAAAATAGCCAACCCTAGAAATCACTTACGATTTTTAATTATACGGCCCCTGAATGTTGAAGACATTGGAACCCTTCCTTACAATTTTTAATTTTTGTTCTCTATTATAAAACCAACGTGGAATATGCAAATGAAATCAAATTAAAAATAGAAACAAAATTCCATCTGTCTTTGTGTCGCAAGGTGTAAAAAATAAAAGGTGTCACCTTACCTGGCTTAATTCTCACACTACAAGTTAGTTTATAAAAATAATTTTATGCGAAATATTCAAATGTTTTATTTTAACTGTACTGGTTATTTTATTTATTACAATTGAGTTTAGGGAATTTGTTTTGCTGAATCATTCTTTAGAATTCAAATGGTTGCCTTGATTTCTTCTTTTGTTTTGCTAGATTTATTCCGTATTAAGGGAACGAGTTTACGTTGAATTAATTTGATACTCGTTACTACTACATATAAAATAATTCATTTTAAATTCAGTAGAAAATTTGTTTACATTACTAATATGTAAGTAAAAATCCTGAGCTGGACGTCGCTCATTCGTTTCAGCAAGCCGGCAATAGTCCCCTACAAATGCCTGGTCTACCTATTAGCTTATAGACCGTCAATTAAGCTAGAGTTCTATAAAAATATATTTAAAAAAATAATTAATTATATTTAGAATACAAATTTAAGTTTGTATAAATTGTATAACTATCTCAATTTCCTTTCAAACAACCAACATCAATACGTATCATATAATATAAAACAAAAAATTGACATTGAATAATCGCCGTAGAACGTAAGCCAGACTTATATTGATAATTTCAAATAGTATTACATCGCAAATTGTGTAATTATTGTTAATAACTCAGTGCAATTGACAGCATAATTGCATTCTGCTACTGAACTATGGGGTAAATTGTTTGCATATATTTTAATATGTACGTGCTGACACGTTGTAAAGAAGGAATTGATATTACGCACGCCCGTTTTCACCATTCACGCTTAAACTTTGAGCTAACTCGTAAGTTATTTTTCATCAAATCAGTTAACGAGAAAAGCACGAACTAGGACACCCTGTGTAAGTTTATATAATGATAAAAATATTACGAATAAATATTGGTTTCGAACAGTAATCGATACAGACTAGTAGAATCGGTAATGCGAAAGATATTTTGGATTAAAGAAATTTATAATACTGATACGAAAAATTGAGAATACGGGAAATGCAAGATTTTTCATTTTGATGCAACCAATATATGTATATTATGGTTATCAAGGATATAGTTTACTAGTGATTGTCATTTGTACAAGTTTATGCTAATTTAAATTTAGAATTATTGTAAATAAAACAAATGAAATGAACAAATGAAGTCACAATTGGCATACGTATGTAAAAACCCATACATATACCTACATATATCAACGTATTACAGGTTCGTTATTAGTTAATTACGCAGGTCCTAATAACATGGTAGGATCTACAAATACGCAATTTTATAGGTGAGCTATTTAAAGTTTTTATTGTGTATAGTTTGTGTAGATTTTGTGTAGTTATATTGAGTATCTCAGAAACCATTAAGAATTTTTTTTTTCATATACATATGTATATAGGACCCGGTGATATATTAACATCAATGTAATGCGTTATAGTGTGCGTTGTGTCAATCAATGATTGTTGTATTAAAGGAAATTATTTAAAATTATGTTGCTTATAACTCCCGCTACATTAGGTCGATGATGCAATAATTTGTCTCCTTGAAGCCGAAGCGACCACACGTATCCTGATGATGCCACGTGGAGTGGCGAAACGCGGCGAGATTTCCGCAAAGTAACGCCTGAGACAATTAATTATAAATTGTTGTATTGATAATTTCTAACATCCCAGAGTTGTGATTAGAGGTGGGCTTATCACGAATTTTAGTCTGGCTTTCGAATCGAGTTCGCTTCAAGCGTTTTGTATGGAAATTTGAGCAGCGCCACCGCTTTTAGATACTTTTTGTTAATTTTCGAACGTCTCATTCTTTCGTTCATTTGATAGATTGCTGGTGCTCGTTAGTCGTTAGTAAAAATTCATGATCCCGATTGCTAACGGATCCGTTTTACTTGTGATAGCTCGATTCGAAAGCCAGACTAAATTCGTGATAAGCCCAAGGTTAACTTTTTCTAATACACATTTATAATTTTATTCAGCGTATAAAGCATTCGCCTTTTAACAGTTTTATTACCGTATACATCGTTTGTGGATGGATGACCGCGATGAGTGTCTATAATAACCTTTAAAGGGCTAATTTGCACTTTGTAATTTTCCATTATACGATTTCTGACTTAAGCGTCTGAGCGGTTTGAGCTCGAGTTATGTAAATGTAGGTAGGTATATTAAGTAGAATTTTTTATAATTTTAATATAGAAATAAATTAAATATACTACTCGTATAAAGAGTTTCAGGTACTTGGGATTCTTCTCTACTATCCTGCTTTTCTTCTGTGGAAGCAGTCGCCTCTAGTCTTACATTAGACAGAGTGCAGTCAAATGACCTGTCAAAATATAATATTATTAATATTTTTTTATTTTATTTATTTATTATTAATTATCAGAGTAAAACTACAGTACGATTCTCGATGGTCCCACACTAGGCAATGCCTGTGGGAAATTTGTAATTATTTTTCTAGTCGAATATAATATTAATGATTTGATTGAATTTACTTAAATATTGATGTTTAATTGTTTTCGCAGTAAACAAAATTTCTTTAATTTTTTTTTGTAACAAAATTTGTTCTCATTTCAAATAATTATTACTTTAGTTGAATAGTCAGGAATACGAAATGTACTGTTTTTTTTTATAATCCTTTGTTTCATATAGTGACATTTATATGTAGGGAGTTTTTTTTTGCTACAATTTAAATTTAAATTAGGGAGTTTTTTTTTAATTAAAAAGTACGGGAGTCATTTTTCATGCATCGTCTGTTATCTGATTTAGTTGTTTTTTTTTTAAATTTTATTTCGAAGTCGAACAAAGTAAGTGTCACATTCATATTTTTTTAAATTAAATTTCTGTGCCGTAAATTTAAAACTATTGTTTTCTTTTTAACGGATTATTTAGTTTTATTTTTGAATTGTATAAAGCTATTGTGTAAATGTGTTCATAAATATTAAAGAATTCATTGAAAAAGATCATGTTTTCTAAATTAAATTGTCCAATTATTAATTACTTATTAATAAATAAATTTAAACAACTTCAATAATTCTAAAACGAAACAGTTATTTTTCTTCTTTTATTAATGGCCTCAGATGTCTAATGAAGATAATTCTGCTAATGTCGAGTATTCGGGCAACAGTTCAATAAGAAATTCCAAAATTTTAACGCACACGTAAACTTTCATGTCAAAATAAACTGTTTTTTTTTTCATCACAGAGCACAACCCCAGTTTTAAAATTTCCCACCAGGACACTACAATTTGACTCAGTCGGTAAAACAGTATTAGTTTTGCTACTCACTGACAGATGGCGCTGAAACAATTTTATTATAATACCATTTACTACATTAAATATTATTAAAACTGTATATAAAAAATATGGTGTTGTTATTTATAATTATAACAGAGAATAATA
Source organism: Tineola bisselliella (assembly GCA_028551675.1). Lineage (NCBI taxonomy): Eukaryota > Metazoa > Arthropoda > Insecta > Lepidoptera > Tineidae > Tineola > Tineola bisselliella. The sequence continues at coordinate 11,780 of JAPWLS010000735.1, forward strand.
AAGCTATATTCACTAATAAAATAAAATATAGTTTTATACAAAGTTATTAATGTCGTTATACACAACTAGATGGCGCTAGTTGTATGAAAATATAATATCGAAAGTATAATTTTGCCCTTAAGCTCTTTCTGTACGTGACAATTTGTACAAATCGGTTGATTACTTATATTTAATTACTCGCATAAATTTTGGTCGAACGTACCAGCAGCGTATATTTTAATTATCTTTTAATACTTTTTATAAGAAAATATGTGATGTGAAATCTAATTGGAAAATACTGAACCAATTAAGTTGCAATACTTATTAGAATATAAAAAGACAGTATAAGGTACTAAATTAAGTTAGTTTTATTCATTATAGAAGATAACATTTTGGTTAAATTTACAAGATTTTTTTTTAATTTGATATTTAAATTAATGACTCTCTTTTTTTCTATATTTACATTATAAAATAGTGTTTTATTTAGTTTAACTCTGAATATATAAAAATCTAAATAGCTTACACCAGAAAACATAGCAACAAAAAATTCTTAACCTATAAATATATCTGTCTCACTCTAACACATTGTAAATATATAAAAAAAAGCTGCCCCCACTCTCACAGATACAGGGGTGTATTTGTTGAAGGGCTTTTTGTTCGTCGAACTGTAGTGGGGTGATTTTTTTTCTCATTACAACCAGTCAGTTGCGCAGGAGTCGTTTCGATGGTACTATTTATTTTAAAAAGTGAATTGTAAAGGTATTTGACAGTCTTAAAAAAGCTTAGCCGTTATCCTGAATTCTCTCAGATTATTTGCGGCACTTTATGCGGCTTATTGTTGCGTTTAATTTGATTATTTTTGTTTGACATATAATCGCACTCGTGGCAAGAAATACTATAATACCCGCATTTATAAAAATTGGTTAATTCTTATGTGTGATATATACCTATATATATATATCTAAATTAATATAAAGTATAGTATGCACGTATATATAGAAAGCCTGTCGTTAATGGATTTTTTTATATTTTTGCCGACGCTAAATGGGACATAAAGGTATGTCTTTGTCCTAAGCCATCACCGTGAAGAGATTACTATCTTCTACCTACAATACGCTCGTCATTTTTGTACGGTCAGCAAAAAAAAATTCTTATTTAAAATACATTTTTTTATTATAATATTCGAGATTGCCGATGTAAAATGTACATGCAGTATTTAATTTTCAATTCAAATTATTTACTCCAGGTTCTTAGGTCGAAGCTGACATATTTGTTGATAGCACTAAGTTAAAAAAAAGTAATCAACATATATACGAATGACTATATTTTAATTTAATTTATAATTTACAGACATTTCTACTTTGTTATGCATGTGACTTGACTTGGCTTGTTCAGCTGTAAATTGACATTAAATAAAAATAAATCGATCAATTATTATTTCACCATTTTACCTTTTACTTCGTTAATAGATCTATTAGTTATTTTTTAACATTATGCGTCTAATTACGAAACGTTAAAAATAAACATGAAAGTAAGTCAGGAAAAAAATAGAAATTACTAGTTTTATACCTATATACGAAAGAAATGATATCTTAAATGAGTTTGCTAAAAAACAAAACAAATGATTGCCATTGCAAACTATACGTAAATCGTTACGTTACTACAATGAGTAATTTAATAATTGCTACGCGTTTTAGGGCCGGTAATTCAATCTTTTCTTAATTACAAGACGCAATACTAATCTCAATACTATAATCTAATCTTAAGAGACAAATGAAGACTACTTGATTACTTCATTTTTCTTTGTATCAATGCTAATAGTAGCTTGGTGTACGACCACCACACATTTGACATATAGCTTCACTCCTTAGATGCAGAGAAATGCTATTAAAGAGGCCTCAAGAAAGTCGCTATGCATGCTTGAAGAGATGAGCGTTAGGTATATATGTATATATTTATACATAGGTATATATTTAATTGTTCTCTTGCCTCAATTAAAAATCACAAAATTTGAATTAAATAATTTGTAATTCTGTAATTTAATTTTGACATTTGAATGACTATATTTTTTATTTGATTTGATTGTTACTTTGATTTAATTAATGAATGATCGTATTTTCATTTTATTTGACTTAATTGTAAATAGTTTTGTAATGTTAGTGCATGCTGTGTTCACTGTGCATAGGGCCTACCTATTATAATTCTTAGTGCGATGTTAATTCCTAATCTAGTTGTAGAGCCCTGTTTATGAACCCAATAAATAAATAAATAAATATTGTGTACTTTGACAAGTGGAAGATACACAATTATCATGCAATAATTAAGTAAATATAATGTATATTTACATACAAATATAAGTATAATTAATTGGTTTCTTTACATTGTCAAATACGCGTTCAAAACGTAAGTATCAAGGAAGACAGCACTTTCATTACGTTGTATCCTACTGAAATTAAAAGGCGTGACATAAAACAGACACTGCTATAGTATAGTGATAAAGTAAAAAGGAAAAAAGTCAAGTTTATTATTTCCTCAGGTGAGTTAACTAAATAACATCGTTAAACGATATAATGAAGAGGAATTTCTTTTGGATTCCTTTGCACTTCAAGTACGGGAATAATTTTACTAAAGCCATAGGGTGACAATGATTTTTATTTAAATTAATTAATTAATTACTGTTAATACTAATTGATTACCTCTATGTAGTGTTTTTTTTTATTTACTTTTAGTAAATGGGCTCCAATAGAGCGCTTTTACTCGTCAATACAAATACAAATATAAATATAACTAAATTATTATCAATTTGATTTAGCTGCTGTATACTGGCATTGTCCACTTACATACTAATGTCATAATAATATATAATAAATCTACTATGACGTAGAAGAATAGCTGTTGTATAGGGGCATTGTCATCCTATTGTATACCTAAGGGTAAACATACCTCTACTGGGTTTAATTTGTCTTTGTCTTGATATAGCACAGGATGTCCTAGTCTTAAGGTTAGGACAACTATATATATATGTATATAATCAGTGGTCGAATTGGACTAACTCACGAACCAGAACGCATTCCCTTTCAAACCTTCTGATTGATACACTGATAGAAAAAAATTCTAAATTTAAGTTTCTTTTCTTAATTCAAAAAATACTTGATTCTATCAAACCGGTACGATGTAAGGAGAACTTTCCCGGTCCATTTCGACCGCTGTATATAATATTTTTAATCAAAAAAGTCCTTTAAATGAAATAAATCTCATTGTCACCCTAAAACTAAGGCTAGAAGATAAGGTCTAAGTTTACGATAGGTGCTAAGGATTTAGGGTCTGACTAAGGTATTCGACACGCGCCATCTTGATTGTACGGTTCCAGTAGGTACTAATAAATAGGAAAATTTTACTATATGATTTTTAAACGTAGAACATGTGATTCTAGATTATGGAGCCGACTGTTTCCAGTAGTCGTTTCTTGTGATACTAATTGTGTCTGCTATCCAGCTTAACATGAATCCGGTCACAATAGCACAAAAATCAGGAGAAGCTGTCTTGACAACCCAAACTCCAGTGTTACCTTGCGTGTAGTGAGGCGACTTGTACTCTTAATGCATTGAATAATAAAACATTGCGTGCCATATTATTTTTAGCAATAGAAAAAACCGTGACGTCAAATAATAATAATAAAAATACCGAATCGACATCCCTCTGTGCGTTTTATTACTCTGTATTTTATAATTGGTCGACTGTTTTTGTGTAAAAGAATAGTCGCATACAAAAGTGCTTATGAGTTAAAGATTGCAAGAGAACGAATACTGATATACGATTTATACATTTGATTTTGGTTTCCAAAACAAAACACTAAATACTATAAAACAAAGATAAATTAAAAGTTATGTTAACAACTGTACGTATTTGAAGATAAGAACGTAGTGGTCAATATGCGTGTGGACCCCCTGCGGTAGCTACGTTAAAATTTTTAAGGGCCTATGTTAAAACAATAACACTAAAATCCATTAACTTTAATCTCTTACATCCTAATTATTTACTTTGAATAAAAACATCAATGTAAATCAAATTTATATTACAATTTTTTTGGAAAAAGTTCTTTAACAAAGTTTATTTAATTATATTTATTATTTATACATATTTAGGTATAACACAATAATTTATGCAGTAATGTTGACGCATTTTCATTTAGTCATTCGATTTCATTATTTGATTACATAAATGAATAAATTATACATAAAACATAAATAAATATATACCCTATATACATATCACCGGATTTTATTAACATAGTCTATTCTATAAAGTCATAATTTTACAGTAGACTGATTTAAAGTTGTTACTGTGCATAGTTTGTTTGTGTAGATTCTTCGTTGTTGTATTGAGTATCACAGAAATCATTGAGAGAACTATTTCAACAAATTGCCAGACTGATGCGCTATTTACTCCGCAATATAAGCCGTAAATACACTTAAATAAATAAATCTTAGATCACCTGTACAAGTGAATGTATGGAGATTCTAAAAATCAATACGGCGCATGTCGCAAGCGCGTGATTCCAACGAAAAACTACTCGGTGGGGTGTCTCCAGTCCCCCACGACAGCTTTCACGCGGCTTTTTCTACCACCCCCGTGTTAGGGTGACTATGTATTTAACTTTTCCAGCGGTTTATTTCAAAAATCTAATTTAGTATATCCCGTTTAATTTCACTTCCATAATACTAATGAGTATATTATATTGATTGTTTTATTTATTTATTTTTTATTTATTTACTTTTAGTCAGCCTTTTTACTCGTTAATACATATACAAATATAAATATAAATGAAATAAATTTATTAATTCAATAATTATCAATTTGATTTAGCTGCTGTATACTGGCATTGTCCACTTACATACTAATGTCATAATAATATATAATAAATCTACTATGATGTAGAAGAACAGCTGCTGTATAGGGGCATTGTCATCCTAATGTATACCTAAGGGTAAACATAAAATGACATAGATTATGTCCAAGCTTTTTTATTAGTAAGATGTTCTGTTATATATTGTCTGTATTTATTATGTTTTATATACTAAGGAGGAAATCTGCGCAGGTATTGCTTTATAGAGTTAACTAAAATAAGTTATAACTAGCTGTTGCCCGCGGCTTCGCTCCCGTTAAAAAGTATTATTATTAATTAGGTATAGTTTTTGCGGCTTTATTTTTGTTTAGCGTGTGTAAAAACGTCTTCATCACAGTAACTCCAATCTTTAATTTCAGTTCAATCAGTCGAAAATCTAATAAGATTTATACAAACTTTCATCCCCTATTTTATTCCTTTAGGGGTGGAATTGATCAAAATCCTTTCTTAGCGGATGCCTACGTCATAACATCTACCTGCATGCCAAATTTCAGCCCGATCCGTCCAGTGGTTTGGGCTGTGCGTTGATAGATCACTATGTCAGTCAGTCACCTTTGAGTTATATATATTTAGATAATTATTTTAATATTATTGTTGGCTGATACCTGCCTGTGTGGTTGCACCGTGGATTTCATCTAATTTTAGTTTTTGTAAGTTATGTATTATTGCGATTTATGTGACACTTTTTTCTGAATGAAAATTCAGTTTCTTGTGGTCTTCTTTTCGTCATACGCCTTTCCGAAGCCATTATAGAATCTGACAATGAGCAAGTGCACGCCTTTAGTGACTATGCTAGCTAATAAACGATTTTCATTTCATTTCATATAAAGATGACTCTATCTAAATATATATAACTCAAAGGTGACTGACTGACTTAGTGATCTATCAACGCACAGCCCAAACCACTGGACGGATCGGGCTGAAATTTGGCATGCAGGTAGATGTTATGACGTAGGCATCCGCTAAGAAAGGATTTTGATCAATTCTGCCCCCAAGGGGATAAAATAGGGGATGAAAGTTTGTATAAATCTTATTAGATTTTCGACGGATTGAACTGAAATTAAAGATTGGAGCTACTATGATGAAGACGTCCGCTTAAATAGGATTTTGATAAATTTTTTACACACGCTAAACAAAAGTAAAGCCGCAAAAACTATACCTAATTAATAATACTTCTTAACGCGAGCGAAGCCGCGGGCAAAAGCTAGTTATATTATATTGTCTTCTTTTTTTTAACTCTGTTTGTATTTTTGTGTATGGTAAAATGAAATAATAAAAGTAGTTATTTATTTTCATATATATTTTTAGTTAACATGGACACCCTCTTCGCGAGGGAGGCGAAAGTAAAAAGATGCCCGCTTTTTTCCTCTGTAGGTACGTGTGTGTTTTTACAGCTTCACAAAACACACATACACAACTTTCACTCTTAAAGCTGTAAATATAAAGACGCGTTTCCTATACAAAGTTTAATCGATATGTGAACGATTGCTAGATTTTCTCTCAGAGCATTTTGGACGGTACGCCTTAAATCATAAAGGATATTATTACGTGTTAGCTTAAATGGAAAATGATGTTTGTGTTAACATTTGGTACACACACAATATGCGAGATTTTCTGCGCTTTTTCTTCTCAATTCCTTCTAAAAATTCCAATAGGAATATATAATGATGACTTCAAAATCTAGTATTTTCTTTGACTTTAAATACATATATATATATATAAGCCAAAAACAAGTATATATATCCTCCCCCTTTCTCCTTTAATCTTAGTAACCTTTCAATTATGAAAAATGTATTCTAGCTCAAATATGTTTATTGGGCTAACTGAGTCGTTACTCAATCCTACAGGACAGATCTGGCCTAATGTGGGTTCCACCAGTAAATTAATTTTATAAAAATACTTATTTAAATAAAATGATTATTCAAATTTAGAACAATTTTTTTTCCTAAATATATACATACAGATTGTTGCATTGTAAATTAATGAGCAAATTGGTTGTATGCGTACACTGTATCAACATATATCAAGCTATAATTTGATATATAAATGAGCTTCGGCTTTTTATTGTGTTCAGTCCGTTTCGAAAGGTTTGCAGCCATTGTGGTTGTAGTACCTCCTAATGTCATTAATCCTAATGCAGTTTTTTTTAAAAGACATATAAAGGCAATATGTATATCCCTACTAATATTATTAATGTGAATGTGAGTTCGTTTGTTACTTTTTCACGCAACAACTACTTAACCGATCATCATGAAACTTTGTACACATATTTTTGGAGGTACTAGAAGTAACATAGGATACTTTTTTAATTAAAAAAATTATTATATTTTTTATTATAGATTCCAATTGACTATAGTTTCAGCTGTTTGGAATTTTTCTATATTTATTTTCATTTCCATCTGTCATTTTTATATATGCAGTATAAAAAAACTATTTGACTTTTTGAGGTTAGGTGTCATTTTTGTGGTTAGATGCCACTTTATTATTTTAGATCTTACTGATACTTACTTAATGACTCAAATGCGAGCGAAACCGCGGGTAAAAGCTAGTATGCTCTAGTATCCACATCTCATGACTCAAAACACTACAGAGCAATATTAACGGTTAGTCTAAGAATAGGGTAACGGAACCAGTTGTGGCCACGATGCGAATAATATGTAAATTAAGGTAAAGGTGTTAGAGATTAGCATGTTAATTGTAAGGGGTAGGCAGTTCGTCACGGACTCTTCATGTTTGCGATGCATTTGACACGGACCGGTGTATTTTGGAAGGGTGACACTGATTTCGCACGACATTCCTACAGTGCACGGATTGTATTTTTGTATTTAAAAGGTGCTATGCCCAATCAGGACAAGAACTAGACAAACACGTAATACACAGACCTAAAACAATTTTTTTTTTTTAAATTTAAATTACTACTATATACATACAAATTATATACAGACATTTCAATCGGGAATTGAAGCTGGAACCTTTGCACTTTGCCGATTGTATCAGCGCACTGGTCTAACCTATCTTTGTAGAGCAAGTTTTATTTAGTAAGCACTATACTAATGTAAAGCTTTCATAAAGTATGAAATGATACTCTCTTATTATCCATACAAATTAATTGTAATAATGTACAAGCGATTTTTTTATTTAAGTAACAAATAAAGAATACGACTGCTTGCATTAAATTGAAGCTTATAGAGTAACTGGTTCTCAAAATATGAGCTATGTTGTTTTATATAAAGAATAAAATCGCTTGTGAATAAAAGCGCACGGTGTATAAAAATTCATATGCGACAGAAAGGTGCTCGCGTGTTTTGTTTTCGCTCCCCGAAACATTTTTGTTTCGCGCGATGTTAATTTAAATATTTTATACGTGTGACAATAGATAGAAATAAAAGAAAAACCGGTACTTGTAACTGTAAAAAATTAAATTTAAAAATTATGGCTGGTACACCTTTTGTCTTCGTAATGTATGCAAATGTGACACGGATGTGATCCCGCTGCAGCGGATGTTGGTTCGCATTCTTTTTTTAAATTAATACAGAATTATTTTTAACAAACCAAACTGAATGTATAACTACTTTTGTTGTTTGTTACATTTTATAATAACGTGTATAATTGAGATTTTGGCAAAGAAGACACTTAAATGGAATTGTCACTCACTTTGTGCTATCTATTTCTCATTAAACCTGCTCAAGTAATATAATATAACATAGTAATTTAAATATATACCTACACTCTTTTCAGGATTACTTTAGAATTAGTCCAGTTTAACTAGTACCTACGTTCTTCATTGGTGATAACATGTGATATTATCAAGGCATAGCGGTAGCGACTTCTACATATAAATATTTCATGTTGATACGAAAATAAAATGCCGCATAAATTAATATATTCAAAATCAAAACTGACAATGAATGTTTAATTTATTCAAACCCCTATTTTTATTATCTGTAAACTGCAAAAGAACTTATTTTTTATTGACAATTATTTACTCAACTGTACATTATTTTTTTGTTAATTCGTTACAATCAATATTATGCCCGTGACTGTACTATTGTCATTTTAATAACAACAATTAATCTTGTTATTTGTTTCATTGTTATTATCGCAGTTCATTTCTAAACAATTTATGTGTTTTTTTTCTAATTGTAAATTCAAAATTTTTAAAAGATTAATAATTATTTAAAATACACTGTTCATGTCAAAACGTTTGATTGCATTATACCGAACCACTTCTATATTCTAAAAACCAAATGTGAATTAAAATACATTAGACAAATTCCAATTTTGAAGATATTGCCCTCTAGAACAATCAATTATGATTAATATTCTGTAAGCTATAATTTAAGTAATTTAACGTGGGAATAGAAAAGGCAAAAAAAAAAAACAAAAGCCGATCTAAGAATACAGTAATATGACAAGCCAGCTAAATATTTGACCTCATTACTAATACAATCTGTATCAATAAAGTCGTATCCATTGTTGGAGAGTGCGAAATATTTAAATTTAAAAATGGAACTTCTTCAAAAACAGACATAGTCATGCAAATGTAATGCATCTCTGAATTCAAATTCGTTCGATATTCAAATGAGCTTCTTTCTGTTACAGGAAGAGCAATTTTGACACTTAGAAGAATGGCTAACCCTTTTTTTATTTAAATTAGGCCTTGGACGTTCTTTCTACCTGTCCTTTATTTTTGTTGTCGTTTAGAGAGGGATGTAAGATTTAATTAACATAAACGCTGTCTTTTTTCGTGAGAAAGAACTGTGCATGAACGTGAGAAATTTTAATAATCTTTGGGGTTGGATATTTTTGTTAAGATACATCAACATTGCTTGTCATATGCTAATTTGTTTTCCTATTTTAGAATGAGTAAAGATTTGGTCTACGTGACTTTAGAATATCTTTTTATTAATAAAATTATGTTAGGCTTTAATAATGTTAGTTACATTGCTGTCTGCAGGCAAGTGTTTATATAAACAATACAGATTTCTCTTGTTATAACCGTCTATGTATGTTTAAATTAATTAAGAAGATATTTTACCCTATAGTGTCTAGATTATGTGTTTTATTTTTACTTCTACAAGATATACGTATGCGTTCGTTTGACAGTAAACTAAGGAACATTCTTGACGGAAATAAGAGTAGATCTTTACCGGTAAAATTAACCCTTAGAAAGATATCCGCATTCATATTATAATCATTTGAAATTTTATTAGCAGGTGTGTTATGGTAATTAGGTAGCTATTGAAAAAAAAAGTATTATAATGTGTTTTGTGTGCTGGCAACATTATTTTTAATATTTCTTCTTGATACTATAAAGGTGGAGTTTTGGTTCCATAGACAATTGGACTTGCGTAAGTATGTATGTAATACAGATTTTTGGTGTAATATTTTCTTTAGACGTGCAAAATATTACCGTTGAGAAGAAAATATATAAATAAAAAATTGTCAATGTTTTTATTAAATAACTAGCTTTTACCCGCGGCTTCGCTCCCGTTAAGAAGTATTATTATTAATTAGGTAATTAATTTTGCGGCTTTATTTTTGTTTAGCGTGTGTAAAAACTTCATCATAGTAGCTCCAATATTTAATTTCAGTTCAATCAGTCGAAAATCTAAGAAGATTTATACAAACTTTCATCCCCTATTATATCCCCTTAGGGGTGGAATTGATCAAAATCCTTTCTTAGCGGATGCCTACGTCATAACATCTACCTGCATGCCAAATTTCAGCCCGATCCGTCCAGTGGTTTGGGCTGTGCGTTGATAGATCACTAAGTCAGTCAGTCAGTCAGTCACCTTTGAGTTTTATATATATAGACTAGCTTTTACCCGCAGCTTCGCTCGCATTTAAGTCATTAAATAAGTATCAGAGATCATTTCAATAGAAATATATTAATATGATTCCAAACAGCTGAAACTATAGTCAGTTGGAAACTATGGTAAAAAATAATAATATTTTTTTTAATAAAAAGTATCCTATGTTACTTCTAGTACCTCCAAAAATATGTATACAAAGTTTCATGATGATCGGTCAAGTAGTTGTTGCGTGAAAACGTAACAAACAAACCCACATTCACATTTATAATATTAGTAGGGATTATTTTTTCAAGATTCAGGTATAATTTTAACGAAATATCCATCTCGTAGTTAAAACCTTGCTGTTAAAAAGTTGTAAGTTTACAACAAGGAATGTATGCCAAACAAAAGCTGCATATTAAACAGGCTACAAGTTCGCATCCCTTAATTTGCATAGAGAAGGGTTAGAACTCAAACATTATTTTATTATGCATATTTTTAATTATAGGGTTAAGAATTTTAAAACGTGTTCTGGAATGTTTTTTCTAACTCAGTCCCTATTTGATTTTGGAACGGTGTGCTGGCACCATGTTGAGTGTTTGTATTTTTTGTGAAATATGAAATTATTAAAAAACAATTAATTATAATACATAAATAACGTCGGATCTTATTAATGTGGTAGGTAGGGTTCTACAAAATCGCAATTTTACCGAAGAGCGATTTAAAGTTGTTATTGTGCATAGTTTATGTAGATACCTCGTTGTTCTATTGATTATCTAAAAAACCAATGAGAATTATTATGAAGCTATCTCAGCAAATAAACCAATATTGCCAAAATGCTAACCAATAAAACAGCATATAGTTCTATAAATTATTTCCTACTAAGCTTTGATTCAAAGAAAAATGGTAAGTTATTTTAAAATTATTGTATAATTTTTATAATATTTCTTTCTTGTTTTCTCCATAGTTCATTCCTACATCTGCCTATACCAATTACATTATTTACATTAAAACAATAAAAAGTAGTTTTACGATTGACACTTTAAGTTAACTTTATACTTTTGTATATCGTAAAAAGAAATTTAATCGCTTTTTTATTGTTCCCTTATCTATTTTAGCGTTTATATAAAAATGTGGTCATAAAAGAATTTATATATATTATTTTTAAAAAAATGTGCGTGACATAATAAAATTAAATAACACTATTAAACTTATTAGTGTAAATATAAACGATATAAAATTGAATAAATAATTATATAGGTTTTATATTAAATTAATGATATTATTAACTTTAATTAGCACCTTGAAATCCACGACGTTTTACATTCCCGTGTTTATTACATTAACGCCTGCAAATAAATTACAAAAAAATGTCTATTCTTAATTTATTTATCTAACTCGATATGTTTTGTTTTGTGCGGTCAAGGAACTATTGTAAATCGCTTTATGTGTGTGTGTAAACGTGCTATTTGACCATGTGGAGAGCAGAGAGAGTGTGAATAACATCGTATGTGTTAGTTTTTTGTTAGTTTAAGACAGCCATTCTCAAAGTGTGTTCCGCGGAACTCTAGGGCTAAAATACTGCAAAAAATTCCTACCAAAGGGAGATTATAAGGTTACATCTAAGTATTCCAACTAAATATTACGTAATATTACATTGCAGTATGATTATTCATAAATACATATAAATCAGTTTTTTATATAATAATTATATTAAGGGTTTTTTCCTTCCCCAAAAAAGTTTGAGAACCGCTGGTTTAAGATGCAAAATATATTCAGTGTAACCATATATTATAGAAAAAACTAAACAACTACATATATCATACATTTTGTATTGGTACTACGCAGACTGTAATGTTTGATTCAATAAGGTCCAAAGTTGAATATAATAAAGTCGCGTATTTTAACTTAATCTCAATAAGAAAAAACAATTTTTAATATCAGAAAATCTTTGATCGAATTAACTTTCAGCGGGTGTCAAACGGGAGTAGTGATGTACCAAAGCCATGCATCAGGGATAATGATTGGATTTGCCCCGCCTACGTCATCCATCACCTAGTCACTAGGGATGGGAAATAGGGGGTGATATTTTTGGGGTAAAAAGACGTTTATTTTAGGTCTATTGTTACTTGTTAGTAGTTTGTATACTTATGTCGATAGGAACATATTTATAAATCGTGATTATAGGTATGAGTACCAGTTTTATTGAAACTAATAATCACATTGTATGTAGTAAAGTTTTCGACAAGAAATACTGTCCCGAATACCGCTCAAATACTTCCCATATGCACAACTATTTTGTGTATAAGTGTTCTAAATTATTATATTTATAGTCCAGATTTGCAATATTAGCTATAATAAACAATCTTTCTTTGCTATAATATAATCTACTTTAACGTATCTACAATACTGAAGTGATGTTACAATTACCTAGCTATATTTCTTATAGATAAAAAATCTTGGACATAACCGATTTCATTTTATGTTTACCCATAGGTATATAATAGGACGATAATGCCCCTTACAGCAACTAGTCTTGCACATCATAGTAGATTTATTATAAAATTAGCATGTAAGTGGACAATGCCAGTATACAGCAGCTAAATCAAATTGATAATTATTTATTTATATTTGTATTTATATTGACGAGTAAAAGCGCTCTATTGAGGCCCAATTACTAAATGTAAAAATTAGTTCAAATTCAAATATCTTTATTGCATGTCACAATTATAATTAAGATGTCAGTATAGTTTAGTGTCAATGTGACACCCGGTCAGGGCACAGCAATATAATAATACAATAATAATAATAAACAATTTCAATTAATAAGCTAAATTTCATTATATTATCTAAATTAGCATTTTATCTTACACTATGTTTGTAACAATCAAAAAATTTGAAAGAACTAACCATAAGAATCGAATCTCGGTTTCCATCTCCTAATAAAATTAAAATAGTCAATATATGTTTTTAATTGTAATTGTGAAATGTATGTATTTCAAATTATTATTGTACACTTATTTAACTAAGATCAGTTACCCCTTTCTCTTATGCATGCCCGTCGGTTGAATTTTGTATTTTTTCCGTGAATGAAAACATTTAAAATTGGTAGAAAAGTCGGTGAAAAAATCACACTAGAGTAGGTTGGGAGATGGGGGGCAAATGTAATCTCCCTTCCCTGGGGAGGTAGGCCCACGAAATTGAGACGCGTATAAGAAGATTACCCGGTGATGTATTACGTGATGACGTTGGACAATATCTTAGAGGGGAGGTAGGGGGAGATTGTAACAAAAAATATAATAACAATAATCATTTTGAGGTTTTTCTTTAAGGAAAATTTTAGTATATAGTAAGTTAGTGAAATACGAAATAGAAATATAATTAGACGAAAAAAAAAACATTTGAATAATTTTTGTTAATAATTAAAATAAAATATTCTTAAGCATATATGAAAAATAATAATAAAAATATGTATAAAAGCTTTTCGTAAATAGACATCGTGGAAGAGATGCGCGTTACCACAAATCTTCAGAGAACGCAATATCTTCGAGAAAAATAAATTCCTAACCCCCAACTTTGAGCGCACCTGACGTATATTTATTGCTGGATACGATGGAAAAAACTATGGTTACATTGGATCTTATTTTCACTAACTATTCGGTTTACGAAACACCTAACTAATACATTACCACAGAAAAATGATAATAATAAATAAAACAAAAACAAATAATGTCCAGACCTGAAATGACCTGAAAAACTTATATTCCTTAAACAATACTATATTTACAATACAATAATGAATATTCGACCGAGAATTGAACCTAAAACCTGTGTGTTAATCCTAATAACCACAGTTACGTTGTTGTTGACACCATGTATTGGTTAAGTGGTGTATTTTAGTGAAACGACTTCTTGGCTTCTTTAATGTTTATTTTTACATCACTAGACTCATACACGTTGCACTGACTGACCGACGACAAGTGACAGATCTTCTATTGACCAATCAGAAACAGGTTATGAGGCACTAGGAATGTGTGCTATAGACAATTGAATACAATAATCAATTGTGTACTGACACATCTCGATTATAATTACACTGTATATGATCCGGTAAATAAATAAAGTTTATACACATTTCCACTGAAACCCAGTGTAAACGTTTCGTTTCGGAAGACGAGCTTAGGGCCTATTTCCATACATATGAGATAGAGACGGCTCGGATGGAAAACGTAGCAAAATCACCCCCCCTTTTTTGTACTTATCTTACATTCTTCCTTATAAGATCTTATTTACTTTTTTATTTTGGAAATTTCAGTGAAAGTGATTGGTGAAAATCTCAACGCTTTTTTGTTTAAGTAGGTTTATTGAATTTCTCTCAGTGTGGGTTTTTGTAGTGCATTTTTTGGGTTTGTTATTGCATACATATGTACTATTCTTTCATGTCAAAGTGTTTAAAGATTTAGAATTATAAAGACGCATAAAACAAATATTAATATACTCTGAATGAAGCTGCAAATTACAGTATGTGAAAGCTAATGGCATCCAGTACTTAGTATTATATCTATTGTTGATGTGAACAAGGTGCTATTATAGTTGCTACATATTATTGTATTGTTAAGTACAATTGCTTTTTGACAAGTCTAAGTGTTCCAATAGGAACCTACGTATGATGTTAAGATGTTAAGGAATATAATAGAATATCTTAGATGTGATTTAGATACAAAGTATCCACATAAGATGACAAAACCCATAAAACACACGAACAAAGAAAATAAAAGTAGGTAATGTAAAGAAGGAATCAGTACAAACTACTATTCATGAAATTGATCCTACATCAATTTCCATACAAATATAACTATTATATCAAACTGCGTAAGAGTGAAAATGGCGTAAAAATCACATTTTTAAATTAGTTTTTGCGGATTTTCTAAAAAAGATTTTGATTGCATGTATTAGAGTTGAAAATGCGTCGGGAACGAAAATGTTTTTAAGATGTTCATTCACATAAGTTAGGGCCCAAGTAATACGGATGACGATGCGAAGTTAGTCGAAAGAAAGGGGAGACCGAGGCAAAGTGGAATAACGAGAGGGAGGCTGAGCCACCGCTCCCTCTCTGCGTGTATGTATGTGTGAATCTCCCTGTTTCGGGTTTTCAATAGATGTTTGAGAGTTTTCGCGACGTGCGATTTAAAAGGCGTCTGACTCAGGTACGAATGTATAATATTCTTGAATCCTTTTTAGCTAAGGAAATGGTTATTGCTGTACTCGTTTTGATGTATGGCATATTAAGATAGAAAATTTATATCTAATGCTTTTCGTGGGAATAAATATACATTTAAGGCTATTCTGAATGTTTATGATCACGTGACCACTTTAATAAATACACATATAAAGATACAACATGAACTAGAAAGTATCAAATTTTTAAAGGGCTCGAACCGGGTACCTGTAATAAACTACCTGTAAATGTAACAAACTAACATGATGACCAATATAACGTACTCGTATATTATAAATAGAAAGACATATATGTATATATAGATATATCTTAAAAACTATAAAACATTTTATGTAATGCAACATTTTAATATTAAAGTTTGGTTGGCAATGTTATTGTGGGGTGGTAAGGAATGTTCGTTTTTCTTAGTAGATTTTCTTGGCAGTTTTTGATGCATGGCAATATTTTTGTGTCAGCCACATGCGCCGCTGTCAGAACAAGTCTGTATGATATATTAGCTTTCGCCTCCTTAATGCCACCATTGTCGCTTACCTAATATATTAAGGATCGTTTTTGTTTTCTTTCGTATTTTGTTATAGGTTACTTTTTTTATTGTTTTCGTAACAGTAATTTCTTTAGATTCTAGAGAATATGTTTATATATAAATATTTATTTTGCCAAGGAAAATGTCGAATAAATATTAAATTGAATGCTCACGGAAAGTAAAAGGCGTATACCAAAGCAAACGAAGACACACGCTGAGTACACAAATTAAATCAATCACCCGAGCGATATTTGAGTGAAATTTCACTTATCACCTTTTCACCCTTCAAATGATTGCCCACGCGTACAATTTTACCCCTACCTCCCCCTTTTTACACGTGTTTATATGAAATGTGCATTTTGTAACTTTTATGGTAGAATTTCAGTACCTATATATCATATACAAATATATTACATAGTTACAATTTGTTTGTCTCTTTTTATTGAATTTGAAACATGCTAAGGCTGAAAGAAACAAAACACAATTTAAATTTGTTTAGGATTTTTTATTAAAAATATTTATTATTATCATTGTAAACGATTGCTTAGTAAATTTGCTTTCCCATCTCGTTCGAAACTTGATACTTTAATATCCGCTCAATACAAGGAAATCGTCTGTATTTATATCCTTATTACTAACAATACAATTTTTATTATTAACGATCCAAGAATTACTATCGTCTTTTGTTTATTGATATCTTTTGACACATTCCAAATAACATATCCAATTAAACTCTTTATAATTTTATCAACTCATATTTTTTCTAATTTTTTTTATTCACATATTTTGATTTATTTATTTAATCATCAACAATGCGAGATTAAAAAATCAAAATGTGGAATTAATGAGACTAAACTGTAATCCAATCTGCATACACTACGTCACATTACAGGGTTAAAAACAATTATATACAAAAATACAAAATGTATAATAGCATTCAATTGTTTTATTGAATACTTAAGTTAAAGATTAAACTAACTAAATATTAAATGTAGTATGTTTTTGAATCGTCTTCCTTGACGATATGCAAAGAGATTAATAAGCCAAAAAAGGACAAACAAAACAAAAGCGAGGGAACATCTTAAAACAGAATATAACAGGCAATTAGTCGACTTGACAAATAACTGCAAATATTGAGGGTTGATTCGCCTCCTCATAAATTAGTAATAAATAACGAACAAAAGTGATGTTAATTCCAAACGTTATAAGGACAAATTTTGTGTGAATTTCAAAAGATGTTTTTGTTTGCTTAATGACGTCATTAAATGCCTTCATAATATTGTCCAGAGAGGGATTACCCGACCATTTTGAGAAGTACCCTCTCGGAAGTAACGGTTGAATTAATCTTTTATGTATTTTCATTGCTTTGTAATTATTATTTGGTTGTATTTGATTGTATTGTATTTGAAGATAAATATATAATTAAAAAAATATTACTTTATATAATACTAGCTGTTGCCAGCGACGTACCATGAATTTTAACATGAAAAAGTATGTTATTGAGACATAATTGTAATAGTTAAACATATGTCGCTGACTTTTTTGTAGATATTCATGTCCTATATAAAACTGTAGTACATCACTTTGCTCTATGGTCAATAATTTCCGCAGCGTACGCAATATAATGAAATTTTTTCACACTTTGGGTTACATTATTGAAGTTTTCATACGGATCTCTAACGTTTTTGAAAATATTCTATAGCCTATGTTCATCGGGGATATTGTAGAATTCAACTGGTAATTTTTTTTTTAAATCGGTCCAGTAATTTTGGAGCCTATTCAATACATACAAACATACAATGTTTTCTCTTTATTATATTAGTATAGATATAAAAAATCATTCAAAATTAATACGATAGTAAGCCGCAAAATTACCGAATTACCTTACAAGACAAATGTTAGCATTTCCTGACCTAACTCATCTGTTTAAAGTATTGATTTCTTTGAATAAATTAAGGGTCTTTTTCTCCCCTAATCACTAAATATAGGCGAGAATTGTGACCTTGTTAATGAACGGGATCGATGCGTTCTTTTAACACAGATTTTAAAATGTCAATAAATTTAATCTTAAGACGGTTATACATTGGTTATTTATCATTTGAATAGATTTATTCATTTATTATATTCGTTTCTTTTTAGTGTATAAACGTCTTTACGTAAATATAGTTTTGTATTATTTAGTAAACTTTATTGTTTTGTATCCATTACGTATAGCAGCGGTTCTCAAACTTTTTTGGCGAAGGAAAGAGCCTTAATATAATTATAAAAAACTGATTTATATGTATTCACGAATAATCATATTGCAATGTAATATTACGTAATATTTAGTTGGAATATTTAGATGTAACTTTATTATCTCCCTTTGGTAGGTATTTTTTGCAGAATTGAGAATAGCTGACGTATAGTGTTTTGAACTCTGGATAATTGTTACTTACTTACTGACTTATGTAAAAAGTACTTATAGACTATTTGGCATGTTCTGTAAAATATTAAACATTTCTCCTGTTCACTCTCTCGCGAATATCTTAGCAGTTGCTTTACTGAAATATGCTCGTAAAAGTTTATGCCCTCCACATTCACCCCTAACGTTCAAAGGGGGTGGAGAATTATTCATTTTTTTTATATAAAAGTCAGGGCACACTAATATGCCATTCAACCCCTACGCATTTTTTCGCAACCATGTTTTTTCCTGCATGGAGTTTTGACTTTTTTGCACGCATTCTTATCCTGCTCTTTCCCGTACTTGTCGCGTATCTACCTGTCTCTGTTACTCTATAGCTGGTGTAATGTAATGTAGGGTGGTGAAGAAAATATGATGCGTTTGAGAGAAAATTGATTTTAGGAAATGTGTGCTTCGAGTTGCGTAACTTTGTTAAAGATAAGTTTTCGTAATGTAATTTGCAAATATATTCGCGCGGTTTTAAGCTATATTTTCTGTTATAATATACGAATAGCATTAGCTGTTAAAATTGGGTCTTCATAGCGCCGGGTCCTGTGGGCTTATCACGAATTTTAGTCTGGATTTCGAACCGAGTTCGCTTCGTACGATTTGTATGGAAATTTGAGCAGCGCAACCGCGCGCGTGCGGATTTGGAACTACAATATTTTAGATACTTTTTGTTAATTTTCGAACGTCTCGATCTTTCGTTCATTTGATAGATTGCTGGTGCTCGTTAGTCGTTAGTAAAAATTGATGATCCCGATTGCTTACGGATCCGTTTTACTTGTGACAGCTCGATTCGAAAGCCAGACTAAATTCATGATAAGCCCACTGTTAACATTATAGGAACTACAAAGTCACAATTTTACAAGAGAGCGATTTAGTAACGTATTCGTAATTCAGAAGTGACATTCAAAAAAATATCTCTACTTGAATCGAAATTTTAGTAAAGCGTTTATTCCAGAATCACACTTAGATTCTTTTTTGTTTGTTAAGGAATAAGTGACGTATTTAAACTCAGAATCTAAACTCAAGTAATGATCATATGATGACAGATCAAACACGCTCGAGCGTTATTTTTGAATAAAGGACTTAAAGTTGTTATTACGTATAGTTTGTTTATGTGTAGATTTTTCGCTATTGTATCTCAAAAATCCATTATATTTCGAAACTATTTCAACAAAAACAAACGAAAATTACCAATGCGATTTAAGAATTAATTAAATTTAAATTAACAATTTAAAATGTAATTAATAATAGAACTTTAATTTCTTAGTAAAACGAGACTAAAAACAAAACACGATCTAATAATATATTCACATTAATCTAATAATATATAACAATTAGTAAATATTTTAGGATTACTAATTGGCTAATTTTGAAATTCCTTAGTCGAGTTTACGATTATACGTTTCTTGTACGACACTAATGGTCGACATTATCATAGATATTGTGCTAATAAAATTAATGATCTATTTAGAATTTTCATAGATATTGTTTTACATGTTAAATTAATTCAGTTGTTTAATTAGTGCGCCTAATATATATGTATATATATATATATATATATATATATATATATATATATATATATATATATATATATATATATATATATATATATATATATATATATATATATATATATATATATATATATATATATCAACGCACTGCTACATACATATAAACAAATTTGAGTAATATAAAATAAAACAAATGAAAACTGCTCAAGGAGCTCAATCTTGATGACAATACCACGTGACAGTTAAAGGGCGGTTTTGAGCTCCTAACCGTCAATATATGAGAGGCGTGATCAGATCTGATATGACGCCTTGCCTACGCCAAAACTAAGTAGGTATTTTGCTATTTTAATTCAGTAATTATTTTATTATGTAATATGTAGAATTTAATGACAAATAATTACATTACACACTATGTGTAGGTATGCAGTAAGATGACGTCACAAATCGATAGCTAGTTATAACTATAAAGTAATAGTTATGATTGATGTTCCGATTAGACTATCAATTGGAATTCTTCTTATTATAACTACTTTTCTTTGAATTAAAGTTTTTGCACGCTATCTCTACAGACATAAAACATGATATCTAAAAGAGTTATTCTTATCGTGTATCTTATCGAACTAGAATCGAATTCTCGTATTTTATTAAACGAATTGTTACTAAGAATAGGGGTGTTTGTTTTTAATATATTTCAATTAAATATTCTATTTGCCTTGAAATTTTATACCTTGAATTGTACGACAACTTGATATACAAGTTGTTTTGTAATTGCTTTTTACAATGATATTCGCAATTTTACTTATAATTGTTTTTTTGACTATAAACTGCTTTGAAAAATGTACAGTCAGTATCAAAAACATAAGAACGAATAGTCAATTAATAATACCTGATTAACTAAGCAATTTATATTCAATCAAACTGTTATTCTATCAAGAGTTTTATACGATTAATATAATTTATTCGATGTTATATGATGAATTAAAAAAACTAAACAATTTTACACATAATTTATTTGAAAAAAGAACGGGAAGTCTAATCGTAAATTATTTGAAATTAGAATTTCCTTTTTTTTTAAAAAAAATAGAACGCCACGTTTATCTATAACAATTCCACTTTGGTTCGCGTGTTGAAACACCTATTTATCTGTCATGTTCCAACGGTTAACCACATTAGGTCGTTGCTGCTCATAATTAACTATTCAGATGGCTAAGATAACACCTAAAATGCAAATTGACTGACAAAAAAAAACTTTGAATACCTTGTTCACGCACTATAGCTGGCATATGTATATAGAGATATTAAAATGTATTTTATTTAATAAAAATGATATTGTTAGAAATATAATTCCCAGCTTTTATAATGGTAACAAAATAAATATTGACGTATTAATTAATATGCTGTATGTAATAGGCTAGTCATAAAAATCGTAGAGTTGGAATTTTAAAACAATTGAAGTAATCAATTTTACTAAATTACCTTATTTATATTGAATAAGATCTTTAATGCTTATTTGTATCAATTTTATTAACCAAAAAAATCCATATACCTACACAAATATAAATCAAGACTCTAGATATATATTTTTTTTGTTTTCAGAGTGGGGCTGTTTACTCAATATAATTCTCATTGTTGTGTATCATCGGAACGCGGTGGCCGTCATCAATGAAGATAGCTATCCGGCATGGACACAACTATGGCGGAAAATGTTCTATAATGACCACTTTTGTTTTAACGCTAATAATAATATCTCCAAAGCCCTGATTCAAAACCATTATAGAATACCTTGTAGTATAGTTAGCTACTAAAAACAAAAGAAACATTTACTCTTTTGTTTAATATTTGTTATTTAACACTAGATTTACCAGACCAGTCAAAATGACCAGTCTTGCAAGATCAAATTAAAATTCCTACTGCGTGTACATTTTCTTTAATTCTTCCAATCTTCTTTAATTTATAACAGAAGAATTAGTTTTATGAATTTTATATTGTTTTATATATATTTGTAGCAAATATATACTTTTTTGGTTTCGGTAGAAATTGGTATATTTAAGCCGGTAAATCTAGTGTTAAAAGACCGTTATTTTTTATAGATTTTCATATTCTATATGTGTTTTTGATTAATCTAGTTTTTTTATTTTTTTTTTATTTTATAATCTAATAATAATAAGCTGCTTTTATTTTAGATCATAATAAATGAAGTGTTATAAGAAAAATACAATCGCACAATTTGCGACCATTATAAGAGAAGCAGGGTATCAAACTCATAAATACGAAATAGTTCACAAGCATGCTCTCCTCTGATGTTTATCTACGAACAGTGGTAACTAATTGAAGCCATTGTGGAAGGGCCATTAAATACTGCCACTTCTAAACACTAAACTAGCGGTTATGATCTTAAGCATAGATTAAAAACACTGTACATGTGTAATTATTTCTGGTTTGGTTATTATCACAATCTAACATTTTATAGTAGCCTGCCGTATACGACATTCCACCTCATGTTAAGCTAGAAGTCTTTGAGCGGAAACAAAAAGCTGCAAAGTATTCGAAACCCGGTTTGAATTAATCAAAATTAAAAATCTTTAGACTCTTGCGCATAGTCTGAATCTACGAGATTTCGGAAAGGCACATGACGAGAAGAAATCACAAGAAATTCGCCAATCATAGCCTGTACAATATAATGTAAGTAGTATATAAAGTTAGTATAATCAAAATCACTGTTATAATGAATCCCCATAAATTCGCTGAAATTAAACAATTCATGTTCTGAAATTACCTCATTCAAACAACTGAACTGAACCTATGATATAGGCAAAAACGTTGACATAACCTTTAAAACTCTTCACATAGCGCAATATAAACTTTAACGACTTGATGAAAATGATATTAGCTATCGTTACGACCGTAAAAACTTAATAGAAGCCACGGCCATTATAATAGTCATAGAATATAATAATAAAAACTGTCTAAACGCAGTACAGCTATTAAAAACCGGAAGTTGACCTTTTTTTTTAAATTATCACAATTAATAATTAAACAACATTCGTTGATAATAATCACCATTGAAATATATTAACATGTCACTTATCAACGGAACTACTGCGTACTCGTGTAAATATGTATATAAGTATATCCCTACTAATATTATAAATGTGAATGTGAGTTTGTTTGTTACGTTTTCACGTAACTACTTAACCGATCATCATGAAACTTTGTACAGATATTTTTGGAGGTACTAGAAGTAAAAAATCCACTTAAATTAATATTATTATATCAATGTATAAGGAATCGAACCTCGGACCTTACGTAACAGTCTCACATACTAACCGCTACGCCACAGAAGTGTAAACAAAAAAATACTTGCAGTCAAATGACCGCTCCCACCTTTTAACTGTTAACTTTCATATCAAAAAGCAATTAGTGTATTTCTCACTTCAGACTTAAAGTACCTAGTTGTAATTAGTCACGGAATAACATGAAAATGAAATTGTATACACGCTCAGATCTGCACTCAAAATTAATAACATACCAACATAAAATCTACGCCAAGCGAATGCGAGAGTTAAAAAAATAACCCTAATTTAAAAAAAAAACCAAGTCCCTCTTATTTAGACGTCATCGTTTAACAAACTGTTAACGTAAAGCTGTTGGGTACAAGTTAAATTTAACCAAAATTATCATTAATTATATTGACTAACTTATTCTTGTTACAATTTCAATTTATTTCTAAAACAAAAAGAATCATGGATTATTTTATTTTTCATTACGCAGAAACAAATTGAATCACATTACTTAAAAAAGGTATGACTACAAATATATTCTCTTTTCATAGGTCAATGTCTCCTGCTAAATAACAAAGAAGAAAACCCTATTGAAAAAAATATTATAACGAAATAGCAATTCAACATCAGAAAAACATTTTTGGCTTTAATTAATTTATAAGATATAAAAAAATTAATAATATTGTGAATAATTAGTTTTTTTTTAAAGAAAAATTATATTCAAAATCGAATCGTGTTCAAGAATAGAGCCCCTTTCTTTATTCGAAATGCGCCTAAGGACGAATGCACACCTGACGATCAAATACCATAAATTAAGTTTAGTAAGATTACTGTAATTAATTATTTAATTATAATTAAACGTTTAATCGATTTGGTGTTTTATTTTTTCTGTTTTAAAAGTTCATAATACTCGTATATTTTATTACCGTTAAGTTTTTATTTTACCACACATTTATTATTTTAATAAAAATCGTTTGGATTTGATTTCAAATTTAGCCTATTTATTTACGAGATTACAAAGATTGTAGGAAATTTTTAGAATAATAATGTCACATTTATTTAAATTTAGAACATCGTTATCATTTGTTTTCGACTCTATGACAATATAGGTTATAAACAAGTTCGATCATGGCATTGATATTGTTTAATAAATGCAAATAAATAAATGCAAATTACCAGTTCTTTTTTTAAATTTTCCCCTAGAATGTTAAACGTCTCTCTTACCTTAAAATGTGTTAACATACTAATATCATTTCCACTCTGCATATATTAACGCACACCTATACAAGTTCAAATATAAAACAAAAGTTTAATTAATGGGTAACCATGTTGATTGACGACTGGTGCCGACAATTTTAGGCTTTTTACTCTATTTTAAAGATTGTTATCAGAAATTTTACCGCCCGATTTTGTTGTGCGATAGTAGTTAAATTAATGTTTAGGTAAAAGTTTTAACACATTTGCATACAAGCAACTCGTACTATGAATATCCAGACAAGGAAAAAACAAATGACCATCGAAAACAAATGAAACTATATCTTTGTATACTTCTTAAAATATTAACATGTATGAATATCAAATTGACAGCATTTCTCTCGTCATGCCAGCTTCTTTCAAGCTGTTCCCAAAATATGATTTTTATATTGCACCGGACTGCCGATCAAAGTCGTTCTGACGTAAAAAGTTAAACAAACAATTATGAAACAGGTTTGACAGTTATTAAATTTATATTTACTGTTTAATATATAGGTACCTATATATGTATACTATATATATAATAAGTAATAAATAAGTCATACAATATAATTGGTTATGTAATTTTCGATCGAGTTTTGAACACTGCAGGTGCTATCATTAATAGGTTTATTTTAAAATGTACTTTCCCTTTTGACGACCTCATAAATATTTTTAAAAAATATATTACAATATTAACAAGCAATTTTATCGATCGATATTTTTATAGTACTGGAATAACTTCTGGGCTTTACGTAATAAAATTATAAATTGAATGGTGACTTAATATCGACGAAGAATCGAATCTAATGCCGGGAGTAATACAAAATGAATCGTTAAAATTAGTATGGACAAATTAATTAATATAATTTTTTTTTAATTAATTGCATTCATATTTAAAGCCGATGGTTAACAGATACGTAACATAACATACGTTATTGTGTATATTAATTATGAGAATATATTACTATTATTATTATTATTATTTTTAATAGGAGACCGACATATCCGTTAGAGGGCGTGCGAAAACAACTGCCAGTATAGTAGACGAGAAGTGACATATTTACAGAAACACATGTAATATATTAAAATGTATTTTACAGTAATGTAATTATGTAAATATTATGTAATTATGCCTGCTTCCAAGCTGAGTCCCAAGCGCATTTCAAAGTTGTTATGATTGAAAGTGGTAAAATGGAATTTATTCCCAAAAAAAAATTAACAAATTGTTCCAATAAAAACAAAACCTAGAACGACTCAATCAAAAGCGATGCAGACAGAAAAAGTTGGATGTTCCCTTAAAAAGTTTACGCCAATAAAATCGTAGACACAAAAAGGAAGATGGCAAAATTGGTTGAGATTGAATTAATTACAACCATCAACAGGTAAGATTCTTGAAGGAGACATTTTAATAAATTTTAGCAACTTTTAAACGCTTCTATTTAAGATGGGAAGTCGAGAAAATAAATTCGGAAAGAGCTTTTTTTTACTTTTTCGGTTGTCTTTACTCATTTGTTTTTTACATTTAAGAGTAGACATAACAATATAATAGACAAGTCATTTAATAGTCGACTGGTAACCATATAACATAGTACATATGTCATTTAGTGACTAAAGTACAAATGTAAGTACCCGGCTACTATTATGAGATTGTGAGATGACGTACTGACCGCATTTAGTATTACTATTTAAGAAAAAAAACAGAATTCATTATTTCTTATTGAGTTAACAGTTGGAACAACCCCTACAGACGTTTCTCCCTAAATTTGAAAGACAAACCATTTACTCGCATCGCATGTCTCGCGCAGATTTTTCCCAATTACTAAAGGCTTGTATTTAACTATTAAAATATTAATAGATTTTCTTCTATAACAAGAGAAAGACAAATTAATAATTATGTTTCCTTAAAGCAAATTTATTCATATCCAGTATAATAAGTGAGAATCGCATTAGAAACTTATAAATCGAGTGTCAGAAATAAGAATGCTATTACGTAGAACGGTCGTCGTCGGGGTGCGCAGATGTATGCATATTATAGTATAGTACGGTAGGGGTACACAGACACCCCTACCAACCCCCCCTAGCGTCATTTTTGTGAACTCATAAATTGAGAAAATGCGGGTCATAAATTCTGTCTACCGCTGTGACACTAATGTAGCGTAATGGTAAGGAATATTTCTTTGGAATATGCTATCTAATGTTGTGATCAACGTTATTATTATTTTTTAAATATAGAACATTCTCATAGTTTTCATTTGTTTATTTGGTTCATTTGTGCACGTGCTCAAGTACATAGGGATAATTGATTCAAAATGAACGAACATCTTTTGTTATTTCCCTTCCAAAACTGCGATCCATATTAAACAAGGTTTTTATAACAATAAAACGGGATGGCAAGTCATAATATAACTAAAATCACTTTTAACACATGAATAAAAATATTTCAAAAAATTTGCATCAAATATTTCATCACATTTTATACACTTGAGAAAACTCAAAGAAGTTGTTGATATGCAACATCCACACATGAAGAATTCCATTTTAAATTGAAAATCTTTTCTTGTATTGAAACTTATACATAGGGTGTCTCAATAAAGATACAAAGGAGAAGTTCGATCGATCGTTGAAAGAATACGTAAGTATAACATGCTTTATAGTTTAATATTGTGTTCCAGTATATTTGTAATTTTAATATAATAAATGAAATGCTTAAAACACGCCAAGACAAGGACCAGATCCGAAATAAGTTTTTGCTCTTTGTCTTTGCAAACATTTATTTTCATCGGGAACTGAACTTGGGACCTTTGTGTTAATCGCTCTTCCACAGAAAGCATCAATCATTAACATCATTAGTATAGTGCAAAGGATTAATATGAAACGTATAAAGGCGATGAAAATAAAACATCTTATATCGTATAAAATTTATAACAAAAAAAAAAACAAAACAATAATTACATATAGATTGTAGCTTATAGCTTCGAGTGTAACAAAACTTTACAGACGAGAATGTTTCCCATTTCTTTGTTTTGTAACAAGCCGTCGGAAGATCCCCGTTTCCTTCACACACGGATGCGTTTTTTTCCCTTTAATCCTGGAGTTTTTCCCATCCCAAAGGAACATGTTACCCTCCCTACTCTAATACCTCTTTAATACAAAACAGGGAATGCGTATAGGATTTTCTTATAAGTCTCGAATTTGACTTTGTTTCGTCTTAATTTGACTTCTGATGTTTGTTTTTCCTCTACAAAAATAGTAATAATAATAAACTTTTTATTACGTAAATAGATTTTAATTTAAAACAATTAATGGTTTTATCATTGAAAGCGATTTCTTGTAAACAATGAAATTTAGGTTTAAGTTAATATATAAAATCAATAGAAAAAAACTATAACTAATAATAGAAACATGAAATTATGATACAAAGATGTCAAAAACAATTAATTATTTATCGATACGACCTCTGTTAGGGCACAACAAATTACATTTATAAAACTACGGATAAAAGTATATAAATACGTAATTAAATTAAATTGATACATTAATTGTTTTGTCAATTTTGGGGATAAATACTATTTTGAACCATTGAAATACTCATATATAGAATTGCTTTATTTTATTTATTTAAAATGCTTACTTACACAATTACATTAGAACTACATATTATAAAAAGGACTACTATTATACAAACTAAATGAAATTTTAATTATAGGATAGGACGGCATGCTCAATATGATAAAGGGATAGATAACACTTCTAATAAAATTACAAAAATATATAGTTTAGATGTTACATAATAATAAATAAAAAAAAAACAAGAATTAAGTAGATTTAAGGAAAAAAAAGATAAATAAAAAAATAATAATAATAACATTTTGAAAGTAAATAATGTTTCTATTTCTTTTAAAATCTAGTTAAGCTTTTTATTGTTATTGATTTTTTTATAATATAGTTAGGTTAGGTCTTAAATTTTTAGGTCTATAGTAGTTTTACAAATCTAAATTATCTTTTTTAACGTCTTAAACTTACATGGGTAAGAAGAAAGTTATTTTTCCTGCTTTTGAGAATTCCGTTAAAAGTCCAATTTTAATAAATAGGCACTAAGTAATAGACTAAAACTATTTTGACTATACTTACTATAACATAAAACATGCCTGATGACAACTAAAACTTAACATTTAAAATAATATAACGTCGGCGTTCGTTTGCCGTCGGAAAGATTTAAAGAATCTTCCGTCGGCACTTTTAAACTCTATCTGTCTATCTAGCTATTTCAAAGGAATATATTTCTATTACAAACAAGTTTTTTGTTTTATCATGTCCATTCTTAGTGCTTGAGATCATATGTATATATACTAAAATTTAAAGCTATCCTTTCTGAGGAGCTAATAATCTAATCGAAAAAGGACTAAATATAATATCTGTTATAAAGTGATTGTAATAAAATAACTGGATAAGTTACTTTTAATTTTAATTTAGTTGGTTAGGATACTATTTTATTATAACAATATTGTCATTAACAAAAGTTTTGTTTTTTAAATGTAATCTATCTGACCATATATAATTTAAGACTTTAAAATTGAATTAGTACCAGGAGCTCATAAGAAGGTAGAAGTAATACGAATGTATAGTTTTAAACGCATGAATGAGTAATGTTGAATTATTTGGCGTACACAAGCATGCGTCCAATATAAGAGCAAAAATGACCTAAATAATAATTGGAGCACTAGGACAGCATAAATAGGTGAGAGTTCATCGCTTGGCCAAGGTGAAGGTTGCTCGTCGCTTCGGCCCATTAACGACTTCACTAAGAACAACTCCCGTGGAGAAGTGCCACGTCTTAAGATTTCAAGTTGGATTCAAGCTGGACTAATTAATCTAGATAGGTTATCAATTTAATTGAGTTCTAACTCTTCATTTTGCATATACATAATAATAGATTGTAATTGAGTAAACATCGTCAGGTCCTATTAAAATCTACAAAATCACAATTTTACAGGAGAGCGATTTAAATTTGTTATTGTGGTTAGTTTGTTTGTGTAGATTCTTCGTCGTTGTATTGAGTAATTCAGAAACCACTAACAAAGTGTTACTTTTTATTTCATAAGATGAAATTATATTTTGAAAGCTATTTCAACGAACAAACAAAAAAAGTTAATTTGTCATAATTGTAGTTCTGACTGTTAGTGGGTCCCGGAGGCATATCTTTTAATTTTTATATTAAACAATTATTAATTCATTTATATTATATTAATAAAAAAAATAACACACACAATAAAGTAACATAAGCGGTTTAAAAATATTACACCTAAATTATTAAATTAATTAATCTCAAAGTATCAAAACGGTTGGATCGTCACAAAGAAAGTTTGCTAAGTAATAAGATAATGAAGAACGCGGAGTCGGGCTACGAATTAAAACGAGATACCGAGCACTGAATTGTGCCTCAATGTAGCAGGACGACCAAATATTTGTAATTTTCATTAATAATTTTGTTACTAATTTACACTCTAGTATTTTACTTGTTTATGTTCTATAACAGGGGTCGGCAACCTGTTTGTCCTTATGGGTGCAATACTAAATTTGAAAATCACCGAGGGCGCATATTTTACAAATCTGTCCTATGCCTATTCTAAACTCAACTGACTACTTGCTGTATATCGCCGTTGACAAGAGTAAGGAAATCGCTCTGGTTATCATACATTTACATTAGTCCAGCGAGGGCGCATTAAAAATCTATAGGGGGCGCCGCGTTGCCTACCCCAGTTCTATAATAACAAAACGATTTTTTTTCATTTTATTTTGTTTTACATCTTCTGTTCGAATTATCAAAGTATTTTATTTTACATATAGATGGCGCTACTGTTGTTTAACATCATCATGGATATGGGCAAGTATTCAAGCTAGGTTTGGTTTTATAATTAATATTAATATAGCTAATAAAATCATTCATATAATGCAACCGAATTTGCGGTGTCTTTTAAGCCATTAGAGCAGACAAATTAAAATGTTTGAATAATCGATTGGTCCGACAATTTGACGATCATTTCATTCCTTGTTTATTTAATGAGTGAACCGAGGAGACGACCTCGTTATGACTCCTGTACCACTTCGTAAGAGGGAGACAGAATGTTCCTTATTGAAAATTCCTATAAGTGTGAAAGAGACAAAAACGTCTGAATTGCAGACTTCAACTGGGACATTGACATTAGTTAACACTTTTGTAAGAGGCTTATTGGAAAGTTGTGGAAGGTTATGGTTTGACATTTTCTCTGTATTAAAAGTAATTGTTTTGCTGTTCAAATAATTAATATATAAGTAATATATATTTGAACCACTATGTAAAGTGATTGTTTTAAATTTTCTTGTAATAAATAGCTAGTAGGATATGTCTAACATTATTACACAGTATTACACGGTAGAGTCTAACGATGAGCAAGTGCACGCCTTTAGTGCCTATGCTAATAAACGATTTTCATTTCATTCCATTACCCTAGTCATTGTATTTTATATGTTGATGCAATAAATAATTATAACAATCGAATTAACGTCGTGTTAATACTGTAATTTAAATAAAACAATAACATACATATATAATTTACGAAAATAAAATCTAGTCTAATATAACTCAAACTAAATTCAACCCCCATCCCTTTATTCCCACGCTTAAGCTCATTTGCATCTCACAAGATGCGCATGCACACCTGCATACGGAATGATCCTTGTTTAGGAAGTGAGAATACACAATAAACATACGAAATAAAAATAAATCTTTTTGTTTAAAAAAAAACATGTTATTTGCATAGATAAATAGAGAATAATAATATTCACACAATCTTTAATATTATAAAAGGGCAGACAGATTAGTGTTGAGCTTATATTTTGAGTTAAGTTTGAAAGTAGTAACATTTATAATCAACCTAGACCAGTGTTTCCCAACCTTTTTTGTGCCATGCCCCCACCTTAGCCTTTCTAAAATTCTTATGCACCTCCTTATGTAACCAAACACCCAGTTGATATTTTGGTTTCGTCAAGCGAAATTATACCTAATAATTATTTACCGCAATTATTTAAGAATTTGCTTTTTTCATTAAATTGGCACCGAAATCTAGCATTGCATTTAAATGACCCGTAGCGAAAGGGTTAAACTCGCGTCGAGTTCATTTTCGAATTGCCCTCCTGTGGAGCGTGGGCCCTACGCTGGAAACGCTAGTCTTCTCAAGCAGGCATAGTAGAGCCGAATGCTGCCTATACTCATGTTTATGTTATAACTGTTATCACTGCTCTGAAACCGTCATCAATGTCACATAAAAATGCATATAAAATAAAAAAGCGTAATTTCAACCATTAAAATGATTTTTTATTTTTTTCAATATTTTAAAAGTGAGTTTTTACTTTCCGTTTTATTTTATTTCGTCTAAGCTCGGAATTGTGAACCCATTTCGGGAATCTAAGATTTATTTTTCAACACATTATTGACCTTTATTCATAGTGTTGTAAATTATATTTTGACATAATAAAACAATTGTGGGAGAAGTGTCGACAGTCGTGGGATGTCCGCCGTCGGGATAAATATCGTAGACTTTTCCTGTTATATCCGGTTACTTCCAGCTAATCCTTAGTCTGAAAATATTTATTAATTGGTTTGTAAGACAGAGCACAGTTATTAACGGAGTGGAAAGAAATAATGTGGATTATAATTAATAGAACTAAACTGTGATCGAAAATTACTCACACACTGCGTCACTTATATGCCTTTTTAAACTATATATGATTATATGAAAAAACTAATTTTATAATACAACTCTATAGATTTGTTGTTCAGTATTTTTCATTAGGCTAGGATCACATTAGGCAGACAGACGGACGGACAGATTATTGGATCGGACGAGAGAAGGTCCCGCATTCGATGCCCTTTTTATCCCACTTTTCCCTTTTCCCCTCCACGTCTGGGAGGCTTTTTCACTTATTTATTGCTTATCGAAAAACGAAATTAAGGTCCAGAAAGGTTTTCTATACGTTGAATTGGAATTTGTTTAAGTAATATTACAATATTTAATGTATTTGGAATAAAAACATTTATAGTACATTATATAAATAAATACAAGGATATCAAAATAATTACCTGTTTATCAATCCCACACCCACAATAAAGATAGATACATATTATTTACCACTTTCAATCATTGATATACCCATCTATTACGTAAAAACTTATAGAAACTAAATAGGGTAGGAAATTTGACAACGGTTTTAAAGTCGACAATCCTCTAGGTTGTCTAATAAGAGAAAATTCTAATAAATAATATTTTTACAATTCAAATTAGATTTATGCTTTATCCACATTCGCAATGTAAATTCTATAAGATGTTTTAAAATTTTTGATTTGTTAGTACTAAAATACAAAGTAAAAATATATTAGACACATCTCAAAAAACACCTAATTTAACTTCGAAACACATTACAGATCGCGCACGGAAATTTCCCAAAACTTATCTTAGGAAAAGCACGCCACAATCCATCATCATTATGCCAAAAAACTCCGCTGCCGAAATTCAATAAAAAAAACTTTTATTCACCCCCATCTAGCGGCGGAGACGTGAACTTTTACCCCCACCCGTACACCCCCGACTCCCACTTTCGTATCCTTTTTTCTTTCCCCTTATCCGTACCTGGCATTTCTTTATCCGTGGGGTAAACTTTTTATTTATCTCCATCTCGTTTTATCTTGTGACTTAACTGTGCGATGTGGGTTTGTGCATCTCTGTCGCGCTCGAAGAAAAAAATCTGCTGAAAAAAAACGAGCACAGATGTGTTTGGGGTGGCGTTCCATTGGATGTATTATAAAGTAAAGTATCATATACGGAGGGGTGTTTAAAAAAAATGCACCCTTGTTGAGTACGCTTTCTTGATATCTACCTATGGACATATTCGTTTCCAATTTTCTATAACAAAAGCTGGTTTGTTGTTTTGATGTTTATTTTCTTTTATATCAATACTAACTTTTACCCGCGGCTTCTTTCGCATTTAAGTCATTAAATAAGTATCAGAGATCATACTAACTATAGTCAATTAGAAACGATAGTAAAACATAATTTATTTATTTTTAAACAAAAAGTATCCTATGTTACTTCTAATAGCTCCAAAAATATGTGTACAAAGTTTCATAATCATCGGTTAAGTAGTTATTGCGTGAAAACGTAACAAAGAAACCCACATTCACATTTATAATATTAGTAGGGATTACTGGATTCTTTATAATATTACTGTGCGGGTCTACTGTGTGTTAATTATTGTGTGGGTTTAATATTTCATATTGATTATTAAATTTAGAAATAGGCAGAAATTTTGAAGTATCAATGACTTTTTTCCATGCCACTCGGACCACATTCCTTCCGCTTCTTGGACAGTTGACTTTACGACCTTAGAGTTTCCCTGCTATTCAATTATGTCATTCAGTTTTTGCACACGAATCTGTTTTTCCAATTTCCTCTTATCTATCAACACAACAACCAAACGACAAACAATAGAAACAATATTCCGACATAAAACAGTTGATAAAAAATACAATAATAATATCGAAATATCTACGACGATGTGACCGACAGATACGGATTGTAAATTACAGCCCTAAACTTGCTCCTAAAGAGAATTTAATCACAGGTTACAGCTAATGATCCCACCGGGAACAGAAAAACTGAATACAGACGTTTTACCATTGTTATCGACATAATTTTGTTTATGTGTACGCAATGACATAGTTTTCATATTAAATATTATTATCTGTCTAGAAACGGATCTAGGATCCTGTGAAACTTTCGGAAATATATTGAATACATTTAAATTATTTTTTAAATATCTAATTTGATTTTTTATTAATATGTATTCTGTTCATCTATTTAAAATATATAATTATTCTATACAATACTCAATTAGATGATTGGCAAAATCACAGATCAGTTATGCTTCACATATCACAGGTAATATAACATTAATAGTATTAATTATTACGAATAGAAAAGAATAAAAGTACATCTTTTGTCTCTGTCTTTCACAGTTACTCTGTAGTTGATTTTAAGGAAAAGTTTTTACATTATTTTTGTATGGATTAATTGTTTAATAATCAAAGTAAATATATAGTTTGTTCAAATCAGTTTACTTTGTCGATTATTTCTAATATTTAATTTATTTGAATTGAATTGAATCAAGAGCCATAGTGGATAAAAAAAAGTCTGAATCCTAAAATTATGTCGACACAAATGGTAAAACATATCAATTTACGTATTTTATTTCATTGCACGTTTGCAAAATGTTTTCAATACCATTTTTAGACATAATTTCCAAATTAACTTAAAAACATCATTTAATATTGCATTTATTAAAATGTACGCCATTCTTTCCGTTTAACCTTTTTTCTAGAATTTTTAAATATCAATTTGTTTTATATTACTAAAGCGAGACAATCTCTTAGGTTCCTTCCTCAAGGATGAATGTTGGATAGGAGACGATTCTAAAAGTCTTTACTAGCTAAAATAGGTACTATCAAATTTACTTGTCTAAACCAGAAAATTATTGAAAATTAGCTTATTATTAAAAAAAAATTAAAGATATTTTGAGAAAACTTTGGGATTTCTGCATACTTCTTGTACATAAATATTTTATAAATTTAAAAAAAAATTAATCATAAAATGCCTTACAGGTGAATTTAACTAAAAAAAAAAATACAATGAAAATTACACAATAAATAGGAACCCCCTTTTATAAGTAACCACTTCTGAAAAGAATCGATTTTAAGGGTTCGATAATTCAATTCTGTCGATTTGTAAACACGTGTCGAGTAGCATTCTATTCGCGGATTAGTTCTCATTGTTGGTATTGAAAAGGGATCGATTATTTAGGTAATATATTTTTAATTTGACACTTATGGATTTTGTAATACGTTTTATAGAGGTACTACATTGATTATAAATTATGACTAAATTATTATTAAATGAGAAACACATGAGACAAGGTATTTTATTATTTTAAATCATTTGTTCAAACTCCCGCAATAATAATTTACGTTCCAGTGAAATTTATTGATCTTAGCGCCCTCTGTCGGAGAACAAATGCAACAAGAGTTTTAGTCATCATAATCAAACTATTGTAGAAGGGTACATTGCAAAATTAAATTAAATTTACATGTATTATTACTACAAATTTGTCACCTAAAATCTCGTGGGAAAAAGCAAGATCATCGCAAAATAAACTCGAATTTATAAATAAAAAAGAAATTTGCATAACTTCAGCCAAATAAGAGATAACAAGAAAGTAACGAATTTGATTATTAATAAAAACTAGTTCTTAATAAAAGGAACAAAAGACAACTTTAAATTTCACTTCCTCATAAATATTTATTCTTTAAATAATATGCAAAGAGGTGTAATTATAGAGTAAGTCAAGAAATGGGTTAACTATTTTGCATACAAACTTTAACACAGAACTATTGCCCTTATTCTGAATTGCGCAAAGTAGTTATTCATGTGCGTTCCCAAGTTTATTATTTTTATAAAAATGTGCAAATTTAACACCTTGAGAAGGGTGGCGCGACAACTTTAACAATTACTTCGAGGTTATAAAATAAATTTGTCTTATTGAAATTAGAATTTTGTAGCCAATGACAATTAGCGGACAGATGTTACTTACGGGCAAATTAATTCTATATTTAATACTGTGGGAAAATGTTATTTTACTTTTACGTCGTACGCATAAATATATTACAATAACTTGATACTTTAACTGATCATCCGTTACCGACATGGCAACAAAAATAGGACTAATTTTTTTAAAATGAAATAACTATTACCAGTGCAGCCAAACTTCATTGAGGGATTCTGTAGTGAATAAATCTAATCTATTTAAACGAGCAATTCTTGTATATATATATATATATATATATATATATGTGTAATCAGGATCTCGGAAACGGCTCCAACGATTTTCATGAAAGTTACAGATTAGGGGTTTTTCTACCAAAAACAAAAAACCGAGCGAAGCTTGGTCACCCAGATACTAGTTATAAAATTTTCGTCCTATCTATTGTTCAATTGCAATATTTCAATGGTGGGTAGATGTTTTTCACTGGCCTATAAGTAGCCCGCTGCGAACAGTCCACTCTACAGTGACAGTAACTATAATTATTTTAAAAAATTAAACGTCCACATATGTGGCCAAAGCGTGAATAAGTAAAGAGAAGTGTCAAAATTTGCGTATTGCGGGATGTGTATGTTTACTATTGACTAAAGTGTTATTAGTCGGGATAACGTATGGTATAACGTCTGACCTAACAACCAATAAAAAATAACAAATAACACCTAGATCACCCTGTAGTAATTTACATTTTACGATCTAAATCCAAGATTTTTATTCTAATATTTTATGTAATTATTACATCTACACATTAATAATAGCAACTAATGTTTTAAAAAAAAAACTGTCCCAAAATATTAGCATCGAAATTCGAAAAAAACTTATTAACATGTGAAATGCTACTTTCAAACCGACATTGTTCATAAAATAATAACGTGCCCGCAAACAAAACAGGGTTAAGTCACAAAAAATGAACTTCGCATATGCAAATGAACGCATTTCTTTTCTTCTTAAAAGGAAGTTATTTCCTCGGGGCATAAAATTAGTGAATAGATTTATAACAATTCCTGGCTCAAGGGCGGCAACAATTATATTTTGTTTTTAACGAATATTTAATTATTCAACTGAATTATTTACATTTTAATAATGTTCATATTAATAATATATACAACGCCCTATGGTATCAAGACAAGACCAACTCAAAACCGACTCTTATTAATCTAATATAATTCTTTTACATTTACGTTTGTTTTGACAGAAAATCGAAGCAGGAACCTCTACTTAGTTACTCCGTCATATGCCTCTAACAAATTTTCAAACTTGAATGGATTGGTAAAATGTAGACGTACGTTCACAATAGATAACTCGGAGACAAATTTATCCTTCCAGAAAACTCTCACAATATCAAGGTATATTTATTTTATGCAGTCTGTACTCCTTACTTGAGATTTAAAAAAATATATTTTAAAGCACTTATAGATAATTATTAGGAGAAATATCCTAAATAATAAATCTTATTAAAATTCTTCCTTTTTTCATTCTGAAATAAATTATATATTTTTTTATGCTGACCGTACAAAGTTTTACTACAAAACGAAGTTCCTAAAATTAACCAATCAGCGTATAGAATTAGCATACACTGTCCACAAAACGCTTTACAGGAAACTAACCTTTCTCGCTACGAAATGTGAAAATTAACACGTTAAACACAAAGATAATTTCGTAACTTTATTCCCCATTAACATATTCTTGCAAGACCATTCGACATTTAAAATTATTTAACATATTTATAAAACATACAGGAAATCGAGCAGTTACATTGACAAACACCCTAAACAGAAACCGATATGCCTGTGAATCTACACGAACGCGTATTCGAAATTTAAATTAGTTTAAAAAAACGTTCCATTCATCCTTTTTGTCTCTATAACGCTCCCATGAAAAGTAGGACATGCATAAATTAAAATGCTTTTATCTATGGTAGGTTTTTTTTTTCAAAACCGGTAAAGCAATGAATAATACTTGATCATTAGTTGTCTTTTTGAATGAATGCAGCTGGTTGATATTTTTTTGCGATTTTTTTTTTAAACTAGCGAAAAGCATTGCATTTGTTTATTCCCTTTTGACTGTAGAGTCAAAACGTGTTAGATATATATTTGACAGATGTTCCAATTTTTTTAATAATCATAAATTATTAGTATAGTATTATTGTATGGAATATTTTTTTAAAAACTTTAATGAGTGTTGGCCTAGTCTACGGTCTTAGACGCGTTTCCACAACAGCTTGAGCTAAATAATCTGTAACTAGTATTTAAGTACATATCTTATTATTATTTTATGTAATTATTTTGTGTTTATTTAGTTAATATTATTTTTTCTTATTATTACATTCTGCATACCACCGCTCACACTGACAAAGGTCAGCTCATAGATAATTCCAATAAAAATTGTCATTTTATCAAAGTTTTATTATTATAATTAAGTGCAGGCTTGTTCATGATTAATTTAAAATACATGTTATTAAGTAACAAAGAAGAGTACATTCAATTCTTTAAGTCAATAGTAGTGTGGCGATCGATTCTACAGGCCGAAAATACTTATTTAAGAAGATTTGAGGTTTTGACGTTTAGTCTGTCAGTGTCATCTTTCTTGTTTCTTCTTGTCTTTTTACTGCCACAATGCACTGTGATAATTATATTTTTAATCCATTTTAATCAGCAATATTATTACACTTAAGTTTATCCAAAGTAGTATCAGTTTCTGGACCTCACTCGAGTATAAAAATCAGGTGGTGTGATGTCACATGTCCAATAACTACATATAAAAAAAACTCTTACCTGTCACATGAACAAACAGGTGCACACGAAATTGTCAATTCATTATTTGTAAATTAGGAACAAACCCTAAATTACTTAAAATGCGAACTTGTAAATCAAGTTACATTCGGCCAGATTACAATTCTTAAGGGGCTGTAATGAAAGGTTACCGGTAATTTGTTACTTAAGACCCCTTCGACCTGAATATTCGCCCCAGATTGAACTTATAAATTCACATTATACGCTTTAAAATTCTATTTTTCATTTAAATAAAAATATTTTAAATCTCGCTACAATCCTTAAACTATCAGATAATACAAGAATTTTTTAAACAAATCGAAGCATATACAACATTATTTATTTTAATAATTAATATACTTAATAAATAAATACACAAATTATATTGGGACACAAAAAATGGGCCAAAAATTTAGGTCACAAAGAAGCCGCCGCAAAGGGCCAAAGTGATGGGAATAAAAACAGGAATTCATTATCCCAGTTTTTTTAGAGGACAAAAAAAATCTTAAAGAGAAATAGCACGAAAGGGTTAAGCATAAAATAGTTTATTATTTAAACAGTTGTGACTCGTGAAAGACGTGTGATTAGTGTTAATTTTTTATAAATAAAGAAATACAAAGTTTTTAATAATAGTTTTAGGTCTTTCCCAAGAAGTCGATACTACAATAGCTTAAAGCGAAGTAGTTGTAGCAGTTCTTTTTTTAAAATAGCTAAATCAATCAAAGTCGTGTTGCTTTTGTTTTTCAAACTAGTCAAAACATGTTCGTGAATTTAAGATGCCACGAAATCAGTGATGAAAATAAGCTAAAGGTTAGTTCAGCATTAGTATCTAGTTTCTAATTGATTCTATATTTCAACATGTCAATACACAAAACACATAAATAAATATATCAAAATTCGCAAGCGCATTTTTAAAAACACGCCTCGAGAGGAGTGTGGGGTCGTTAGGAACGCGATCAAAATTCTAGTTAAACATTTAATTGATACCAAAATAGTACTTAACTCTTTGCGTTAAAGTTGATTTCGTTGTGTACTATTGAGGTATATGTTTAGGACGGAGGGTCACGGAGGAGGCAATGGCTGCCGAATGTCGCGAGAATCCATTTTGTTTCCCTCTCATCCCCTCCTGATACCGCGTAAGGTAATGTCGCGTTAGTACAAAAATGTCAAATTATTTTACTTTTTAGATTACTATTACAGAATAAACAATACATAGAGACTGATGTCCCATTAAAAATAATCAACATAAACGCCATAGTAAGCCGTAAAAGAGTTTTTTAAATTAGTTAAATAATGTTCTTTAACAATCAATACATTTGTATAATTTCCTATGGCGTTTAACTTGTCACTGTAGGTACAATGTGCTTATTCGTACAATAATTGATTACTATTATTTTTTGTTAATTTAAAAAAAAAATAAAAAAAAAACATTATCACTGTTATCTAGTACCATTGCTTATTTAATTTAAAATTATATCTATACAAAGAAAAACACTCAACAACATTGTCGCTCCAAAATTCTAAATTTGAAATAATAATACCAATTAATATTAAACACAATCGTTGGGGTTCTCATTAACAAAACCGAGCTGTCAAATTAAAATTTTCTTTAAAAAACCTCCCTCGGGTCATTCTTTCTTCATTATCGAATTAAAGGAATTATCTAAGAGATTACGCCCAATTAAAATCGGTGTAATTTAGTCTGTTTTTGTATGATGATAAGTCTCGTCTCGTAATAACATTTTAGACTCCCCTATTCTTCTTATGGCTGTGACATCTTATTAAAATTCAGCCTAAGGCTCCACTCCCTTGTTGCTTTTCGTACACTTTTAAACAAATTTATAGAGTCTATTTAATCATTTAATTTCCTTTACTTAATTATAATAATAATTAATTATAATAAATATATCTGTTATACTAACTTTTTACTAAATAATTGT
Organism: Tineola bisselliella; assembly: GCA_028551675.1. NCBI lineage: Eukaryota > Metazoa > Arthropoda > Insecta > Lepidoptera > Tineidae > Tineola > Tineola bisselliella. Next base: position 53,101 of record JAPWLS010000735.1, read on the forward strand.
TATTTTTTTGAGAATTTTGCATTTGTGTTGACGAGTAAAAGCGCTGAAGCCCAATTACTAAAAGTAAATAAATAAAATGTAATTTTGTAGGCAGACTAAATAGATTAATTAATATTGTGATGCTTATTGATTGTGATTGGTTATTCGTGAGCACAGTGCATTCAATTACAAACTGAATTCATTAGTTATATGAAATGAAATGAGATGAAAAATCGTTTATTAGCATACTAAAGGCGTACGCTTGCTCATCGTTAGACTCTACCGTGACCTCGAAAAGGCGTATAACGAGAAGAATACCACAAGAAACTTATGGTCTGTACATAAAATGATTAAAAAACAAAAACTGAATTTTAATTCAGAAAAAAAAGTAAATAACAATTCATAAATCACATAATTCATATGTTCAGAGTTATGAAAAAATTGGTTATTAATTTAACAATGTATAAAGTAATATATGTAGTACTTTTTTATATATTAGCGTGGCTGATGTTAAGCTAGAGTGCGATCCTTGAACGAAGACACCGACTTCCACTATGCCGGCTTGAGGAGACGAATGTACTCTATCCAGGTTAACATGTATGCTTTTCTTATTACATATACAAATCAATGCAGAATAGAATGCCTTGAAACCAAATCTTGTATACATAACACACTCGAAATAAATATTCATTATTTTCAATAATGATTTGCTTTGCCCTGAAATAGAACTCGATATGCTCTTGTTTAAAACGCAGCGCCGAATATGTTAGAGATAATAATATTGTTTCACAGTGTAACTTGTTACCTTTATACCGATTGTGAATTTATTTTTTCATTTATTTCATTTCAATAAAGCGAGATGTGGACGAGTAGTCAGTTGGAAATATTTTGTTTTCCACCTATTTATCGTATACAAACGAATTTAACCTTTTTAGTCTCGTTGTTTAGGGTTATATTGGCGTAAATGTTTTTATTAATATTTTCAATCATAAATTTGAAGGACTCGTCTAACAAAATTGCTTGTAATTTTTGATTTAATAATAATATTAAATGTACTTGAATTTAAATTAATATTTTATTACAATAATATTAAGGAAGTTTTTTATAGTTATTTTATTTGCACAATATTTTGATGCATTTAATTTAAACAATTTAAAAGACTTTATGAGGTCAACTATCGAGTTTATTTTGACAAATTTTAATCATATGAAAGATGCAGCGAGTTTTTTGTGTTGTGATAATCCGAGATTTTTAATATAATATTTTTAAATGAAGATTATTTACTTTTTTTCTCTGAATTAATTTTTTTTTGCAAATTATTTATTTCATAAATAGGCTATGATTGACAAGTTTCCTATGGTCGTCAAAGCCATTGTAGAGTCTAACCATAAGCAAGCGCACGCCTTTAGTGCCTTTAGCATAGGCTAATAAACTATTTTCAATGTGAACCTAACTAAGCTGTCAGAGTGGGTGTTGTTGCTATCCCCAGATTTTCTTCTATAGCAGTAATCGTCTCTGACTAATGCTCTTTGACAGAACTCTGACATCATTAAATATTAAATATACAGCGAAAATATTAATATATATATATGTATATAGGTACGCACAATGAAATAGAATTTTAAATTCAGCAAATGTGTAAATCTTTAAACGCATTTCTTATCTTCGTCTCCTTAGAATGCATTAGGGGGTGTTTTGGGGATCTTCTAAAGGGGGTAACTCGTACCCCCATTAATAAGGGGATTTAAGGAGGGCCATGACAGTTGGCAGTTGAGAAAAACCGCATTAGATTTATTGACTACTTTACATAAATTGATTTAATCGGTCATCGTTATTTTGGAGAATATTGACTGAAAAAAGTTTATTTTCACGAATTACTTTAACTACATCTATTATCAGTACTTATTATTGTTTTTGTTACAAAATATTTTTGCATATTCTTTAACAATGTTGAATACGACTTCGAATCACTGTCCCAAATTGTTCATATTATTAAAATATGTGTCAGGAGAGCTACTCAGGCATATCCGAAGTTTCGTGATACGGCCATCACCTCTGTAGCTTACGTGAATTTTGACATATAAACCCGTATAAAGTACGGATCTGTAAGTGTTCCATAGTGGGAAACGTCCGTATTTTCGTCCGAAGTTCGTGCGCCTGAGTAGCCCCCCAGGTACAAGCACTTTGGAATAGTGGACTAAATATAATAGACAATAGTATACTTGTAGTTCTTAAAGGGTGACGAAGAAGAAGAAGGTACGAGCTATCGCCGTGTGACGACACAAACGTGACTTCGCCGACAAACTCAACACCCAATTACAAATTGATATTAATAAAGTATTCACGAAACGAAGAACATGTTTACTTGAAAACAAGCCGTTAAATGGTTATGTAAAAATTTAAACCAATTGGATGTATGGGACTTGTGAGAGTGTACTATACTATTTTAAGTGTTTATTTTGTTATACATAGGTATATACTATATATATATATATATAGTTTTATTTACTTTAAATTGACATTTGTAACCTATGATAGCTTTAAATTCAAGCTATGATTGACGAGTTTCTTGTGCTCGAGTCTTCTTCTCGTCATACGCCTTTCCGAAGCCATTGTAGAGTCTAACGATGAGCAAGCGCACGCCTTTAGTGTCTATGCTAATAAACGATTTTCATTTCATTGCATTTGTTTGAATTCTTTTGTATTATATGATATTATTTATTTATAAAGAACAAATGGTAAGTATTACAGTAGTTTAAACGAAAAAAAAAACTAAAATTTTTCACGAGTTTTGTTTTTAAAAAAAGGTGTTTTATTAATGTAGTATAAATTATAATAGTATTGATATATTATCTATGTAAAGAAAAATAAAACAAAACTAAATTATTCTGCAATATAAAAATTGAAAAGCTATTGAAAATAATAGATCGCTTATAGCTAATTGATAATTAGGACGCATTACAGAACCTCGGGTTTGTCGTCGCGCAGACGGCGTCGTTGAAAATTACCACCACCCTCGGGAATTTTACCGCGGTAAAAATTACGGAGAGGTAAAAGTCGATGCTAAATCAATGCTAATTGACGAAATTAGATTGTCTACGATTGATCAAATTTTGTTTTATAAATGCATTCGATTGAGAATTTATTACCTTGGGGTTTAAGTTGAATCGTTTTTTTAATATTACGGGTTTGTTTCAAGTTTTTCTTGTGATAGTCTTAAAGTAAATATTATAGATAGTACTTGATATATTGTATTTTGTTAAACATAACTTATTCAGATGCCAGCAGACTTTTTGGTTTGTTTAATACTACTTTTTAGTTACTGGAAATTTGATTCGCACAGTCGCCAATGTTTTCCTAATTAAACAAAGGAAAGCTGAAAAACAATAATATATTATACAAATAAATTCAATATTGTTTTTTTTTTTTGTTTTTTTTTTATAAATGCTGATGTTAAATTATTTAAAATTAATCGGAACGTCAATAACTAGGCATTTATAATAAACAATGTAAAATAGATAGCTGGAAGTCACTTTTACAGTCTATGTGGCGCAGTGGATACCGAGATATCGAAACAAAAATTTATACATATTATTTATTCATAAATACATATTTAACATATTTATACTGTTATAATTGTAGTTTAAAAAAAATAAATAAATAGGTATTTACTTCCGCATTGAGTGTTACATATTGGTACTGTTCTTGTCCTAATAGTACAGGATGTCCTAGTTTTGGGCCAGGGCATTCTATGTGTATGTATAAGTATTTATTTATATATATGATATTTATAGATATATAACAGGGGAATAAAATTTACGCTCGAATAAGCATCGAAAAAATTGGTCCTCGACACGAGACACCCCCGTACCTACAAACACGACAACGCATCCCTTACGCTTAGAATTTAATATAGACCAACCACCCCTAACATTTTCCACCCTTACGTTTGAGGGTGGCATTTTTTATGTCCTATTTCAACCATATTTTTTTCTTTTTTGTTAAATCGACTCTCATAATTTTACCGCGATTGGATTTCGTTGGCGGTTGCGGTTATCGATTCGTGTAATTTATGGTTTTTATTTCGTGTTGGCTTTTTGTTGGATTCTGAACTATGTCTGATGCAATAAGGGCAAACTTCAAATTGTAAAAGACAGGCCTAAATAAAGACAATGGAACGTACTGAGAACTGCTAATTTATAGAGATAAATAACAGAAAGAGAGGGAGATATTTAGGTATTTACCCATAATAGCTAAAACTATTATATTATTCCATCCTATGGTAAATAAATATTACTTACAGTCTTCATAGAAGTCTTTACCTGAAAGTAATTATATTCTAAAAAGATGTCTTAATGTACAAAATTTAACTTGCAACTTCCTATCGTGTTTATTTTGATTAATTATAGTCTAACAGAAGCTTCGGGCCTGTCGAACCCCACTATGCCGGCTTGCTGAATCTTCTTGCTGTCTCCTCTATATAATGCTTAACTTTATTATGAACTAGCTTTTACCCGCGACTTCGCTCGCATTTAAGTCATTAAATAAGTATCAGATATCATTTCAATAGAAATATATTTTCTTGCTCGGCTGTATTATATATTTTTTTAAATTACTACATACAATGATGTTTCAAAAACTTAAATTTTTTTAAAATAAAAAGTATCCTGTGTTACTTCTAGTACCTCTAAAAATATGTGTATAAAGATGACCGGTTAAGTAGTTGTTGTGTGAAAACGTAACAAACAAACTCACATTCACATTTATAATGTTATAGGGATTATTAACAAACTTTTTTTTGTTACAGATACACCGTGAGGGAAGTCATTGAATAAAAGAAACTTTTTTACAATATAATCGAGAAGATATATTAAATGCCGATGTTTAATGGACTTCTGCTCATAGTGTAATGTTTAAACTAGATATGACACAATGATACCTATGTCTTTTAAAATAAACTTATAAATAAACAGATGTAATATATAATAATGACATATATAATACCTTCACCCCAAGCTTGTGTTTCCTGTAATCGGGGGAAAACACACTACGTACATATGACCGCCCTGACTTGAAACAATCCTACTTTTTAATACATATTAATTACCGTATATATAATTATTATTAACTCATGACCATTGTTTTGGTTACTAGCGTGCTAACTACACTATTACGTGAACACTGCTCCATTGGACCAATCTTCGTGCAGTAACAAATTTGATATCGTTGTAATCTATAAAATATGTATTTTTTAAATTTATATTATACCTACTTAATAAAAACTAATATCTACAGGAAGTAACATAGTTTTTTTATTATAATATTTTATCCTTAATATTACATTTAATATCCGATCCTTTGATAAATAAAATACTCATAAAACTTGTCTTTAGAAAAAGAAAATTAATGATATAAAACTTGCGATTTTATATTCATATATTTATAACAAAAATAACATTTTAAGAAACCATAAACGAATACCGTCAGAAGCTTCACTCACTAACAAGGTATCCCAATTAAATGTTGGCAAATAACCAAATAAAAACATTTATTTTTCATTTGTGTATATCTATAGAGGATTCTTTTACATAAGTATTGATTATGTTTTTTAAACGTAGAAATGCATGCAAGTTATTATATCATTTATATTACTAAACACGCCGTATATATTTTGTGTTATACAGTATAACTAGCTTTTACACGTGGCTTCGCTCGCATTAAGTCATTAAATAAGCATCAGAGATCATTTCAATAGAACAGAACAGCTGAAACTATAGTCAGTTGAAAGCTATAGTAAAAAATATATATATTTTAAAATAAAAAGTATCCTATGTTACTTCTAGTACCTCCAAAAATATGTGTACAAAGTTTCGTGATGATCGGTTAAGTAGTTGTTGCGTGAAAACGTAACAAACAAACTCACATTCACATTTATAATATTAGTAGGGATAATGTAATTGTTTTAAACTATGTAATGTGACGTAGTGTGAGCAGATTGGACCACAGTTTAGTCCCACTTAATATAGTAAATATTTTTAATTTCAATTTTGTTAATATAATAACTGTGATCTATTTTGCATATTAATTAATTAATTAATTAAAGTCGCCTTTACTATACCGGCTTGATGATATACTATCAAAGTTATATAGAAACTATGATATAAAAAAGTGATGTAGAAGAAACGTCTGATGAATTTAAAACCTCTAAAGATATCGAAAAAATAAAATAAATCTATTTAATACTATTTTTAGAAATTAATGTATTATAAAATATGTTTATTATATATTTATTATGTATGTTCATTATATATTTAGTTGAATTATATTTATGTATTTTATTTATCTAAATTGCATTGCCCAATACTATTACTGCTTCTATGACAATTGGTTATCTGGAAGAAATTACTTTTAGTGATAAGATCGCCAATTGCTCTAAATCTGCTTCCTATTGTTGTTGTATTGTTGTATTATTATTACTATGTTTTAAAGCAATAAAGTATTTATTATTATTGTTATTATTATTAATATTTAATATTTAAAAGATAAGTCTATACATATATGTCCACGCCACTTATTTTGCCCTCCTGTAGAAACCTTTCAACCTCTCAGAGATGCACGCATGATTGATTTACAAAAAAGTTGCAGGGGTAAAAACAACCCTTAGGAGTATGGGTAACATCTGAGGGTAGTACATGATTACGTATTTATGCAAAAAAAATATATATATATATATATATATATATATGTACATGTAGCTAAATAAATTTATTAAACTAAAATACAAATATAAAAACACGGACTTTTTTTAATTCAGCCCCATATTTATTTTATTATTTGAACTAGTTTTTTTTTCAATTATTTTATTCGAAGATTCTATAGCCAAGAGTGATGTTGAAAATTTTCAACAATACTGATTAAAATTTCGAACGATTCAGATATTCTTAGTAACAACAAACTAGTACCTAGTGTGGTTAACGAAAACAATTGACTGGGTTTGATTATAGCTACTAATCAAGAACACGGCGATACCATCCAACTTTCTTAGACGGTGGCGCCATCTAATAGTGCATCTGAGAACTACTTATAATAATAAAAAATAAACACGATGATGAGTAATTCGGGAACAACGTAATTTTATAACTGATCTCGTATATACTATTTTCTGATCAACCTAGCAACAATGTAACAATTTCAGTTCAGTAACTGGGATACCCAGTAGCACAGGTTTTCGAACCTAGTATAGGGGCCCTTTTTATGTACCAAAATTCTTTAAAAACAAAACAAAACAATGAACCATACATGCGGATATAATAGATGTATATTAGAGTGAGAGAGTATTAGAGTTAGATAGAGTGTAGTTCAAGAGCGGAGATAACTGATACAGCAGTTAGACTGGCTTATAAGAATAAAAAGTAAAAAAATAATTTTTTATTCAAACAAAAAAAGTTGACTTAATGGAAACGTCAAAAATAACCCCTTAATTGCCATCAACTGTCATGCAATTATTTTACCTCCGCGTTGACGTTTCCTCTATAATTTTCAACTATAATTATAATATTGGAAACTTTAAAAAAAGAGACGCGTGTCGAAATACATTGTAACAAAGGTATCGTAGCTGCGTACATTTGAAGTAGATACCTTTTTTATTTGAGGGCTATAACTACGCCAAAGAAGATGGCGTCATACATTTATTATCAAACCCAGTCTGTTATACTACCAACACTTTCAAGTGACGTAATCACGTTTTGTAATCACCTCGGAATTAACAAATGAATATTTAGAGAAAATGATGTGTAATAAAATAAAAATGCAGATTAAAATACAATAAGAGAAAAGAAAGACAAAAAAATGACAATGACAGAACAAATGTCAAAACCTAACATTTTCTTAAATAAGTATTTTCAGCTCGCAGAGAAGACTACCTCAAATATATCAAGAGAAGACATGATATAGGCGACTGGTGCTTCCAAAAATTTCTCTGCTGCAATTAATTGAAGTCGTTCGTATAGACATTCATCTTGTCCCTGTAGGTCTAAGGACATGATAATATATAAAGACAGGAATATACTGAAAAATGCGTAGGTACCTACTCTAAATCAATAACAATTTCATAAGGTAATATTTAATAAAAAACGGCAGCCATGATGTGATCAGGCAATTCCTATATATACTCCATCAAATACGGGCACGCCGAAATAAGAAAAATGCTAAACACCCCCTGCATGTACCCCACGAGCGGATCAAAAGGGGGGAGCGCAAAAAGGGGGAATTCTGTCTGAACGAGCCGCCTGATGACGGCTTTGAACAAGTCAGTTTCGTTTCAACTAGAGTTTTTCTAACGTTTCAAGGTAGAATTAACTAGAATTATTTTAAGATCGCATCGACTAATCTGATCTTGAGATAGTTTATATGTCGTCAATCGACAATAAAGATTATAAACATTGGTAGTAGAAAGCGTCGATAGGACGAAGTTATTAACAGTCACCATGCACCATACAGAGAACGTACTCTGCCTATCCCAGAGGCGTATCTATACATTCTTTTACATCTTTAAATAATCACTTTAATTAATAAATCACCTATTTATTATTCATTATAATAATACTTTGAAACAACGCGACATTTCAAACATCCCTACTAATATTATAAATGTGAATGTGAGTTTGTTTGTTACGTTTTCACGCAACAACTACTTAACCGATCATCATGAAACTTTGTACACATATTTTTGTACACAAGTAACATGGGATACTTTTTATTTAAAAAAAAAAGTTTATTTTTTACTATAGTTTCCAATTGATCTCTAATACTTATTTAATACGTGCGAAGCCGCTGGTAAAAGCTAGTATATGTATATTTAAAACGGAGAATTCGGCAACTATATGTATATTACGAATAGTATGCGTTGACCGCAACTAACCTCAATCTAATAATAGATGCGTAACAAATAAGAAAAAAAGACATTAAAAATAACGATATAGGTATACCTATAAAATTAATTATATTTCTACAAACTTAAGAAATTATTGTGTTAAAGAAAAACTAAAATATTTTATATTGGGTACTATCAAATTTATTTCGAATTTAATTATATTATATTTTGTTAAATATAATTTCCAAAACTTGATATTTCATTCGATGATATAGACTGCTCTGGTATGTACAACCATTTTAGGGTGAAAATTCTAGTGAAAAAGCGAATCAACCCTCATAGTCTGCATTCGCGAGATCAGACGTTATATTTTTCTTTTCTTTTGGTTAAATAAATAAATAGGAGAAAATAAATTGATGGTTGAAATTCGTTTGAACACAGTCTGTAATTTTTAGTCGTTCTCTGATCATCTGCAATGTTTCTTTTATTTTATATTAATAATCAATGTGACGTCATTTTTTCTAGAAATCAGTGGGCTTATCACGAATTTTATGTATGTAATCTAGACCTACAGGACTTATACAAACAATAGTGGTTCTTAATTTGTGCATACAATTTAGAAACATAAAATTAATAATCAGTGGGCTTATTACGAATTTAGTCTGACTTTCGAATCGAGCTGTCACAAGTAAAACGGATCCGTTAGCAATCGGGATCATGAATTTTTACTAACGACTAACGAGCACCAGCAATCTACCAAATGAACGAAAGATCGAGACGTTAAAAAATTAACAAAAAGTATCTAAAATATTCTAGTTCCAAATCCGAACGTGGTGGCGCTGCTCAAATTTCCATACAAATCGCTTGAACCGAACTCGGTTCGAAAGCCAGACTAAAATTCGTGATAAGCCCATTGATTATAAATTCTGACAGAAGAGTTTGATTTGCCAATGTCGTTAGTATTAGCAAACATAGACTTTGGTCTAATATCAAATAGGGAACAGACTACCTACTACAAAAAAAAAGTAACAGGACTTCAACAAAAGATCTATTGCCCCGTACATTGAACTCAACCAATAGTCACCCCTTTTCAACCCTGTGCATAATTTAACAGCAATAAAAAACCTGCGTTAAATACTAAGCACTATACGCCTTAGGCTTTAGACTTTTTCTTATTTCTAGTTGACAATTAATACCGGTCATTGACAGGTGGGAAATAGGAACAACACAACTGTGGAGTAGTTTTATGATATTTTTTTTACAAATTATAACGACACTTACGCCATGCGCTCAATGTAAATAGAACATAAAAAATAACGAATTTTTAAAAATTATATTAAAATATAAAAAATAAATATCCTCTAAACACATCTCCACTCCACTCTTTGTTCCAATATAAAACAATAAATTCTAGATCGCTAGATAACATATCTAATATCTAGTATAATGTTAAAATGTCCTACCATTTATAGCACAATTACCTTGTCTATTTTATTGCATTAAAACTATTAGTGTTGTACTTTTCTAATTGTTATTATCAAGCAGGTGTGAACGGTTTCACATCACTAGACGCATTTTATTAAAACATAAACTATAGAACGATGATTGTTGTGTGTAACCACATTATCAAAGTATGTCGAGAGAATATTCTTAGGAGAGGGTAGAATTAAAATAAATAATTAAAAACACTAATTCAGAATATCATATATTTGTGCGTTTTCTCTGTAAATAATACTTTAAATTGGTATCGTGAGTATATTTTGAAAAAAAAAAGTTAATGTAAATAAATCGAATTAAACTTTTAAAAAACTCAATTCGAAATACTCGGTGACCGTTATAAAAGTAATAGAACGTCCCGAATCATTTTCACTGTTTTACCGACGCTTTGTGATGTTGTACACGCACCCCGCTTAGTACAGCTATTCGATAACAGATGGCGCTACTAATCTCATAATACTAGAAATTTTCTTTTTAGATTCTTATATATTAGTTTATTTTATAACTATTGTTTATTTAGAACCATATACTAAATATCACGTGTTTATTAATAATTGCTAACTAATTGAAATGTGGCTACGTATATTTTTATATGTAAATAATTTAAATATAACTCATTATTTCATGGATAGATGGCGCCACATGAACTACTATAATTGAAAACTTTATTCGCTTAAAATGTGTTATAAAATCTAAAAGTCAAAATTATATGTAAAATTTTACTCTTTCATAAATATTCATTCAAATATGAAGAAGTTAAAAGAGAAAATAGTTTTAAAAGATTTCTAATATGCATGTAGTGTCAACCCTAATATAAAACCATAATCTAAAAGGCAATTTATTTCAAGTTACCTTCCTTTTCACCGCATCCTAGACGTCTAGTATTCAGTTTTGTAAGCGAAAATCGATTCACTTCAATCCCAATCATAATATGGATGTAAGTGTTTTTTCATTCGATTGACAATCTCCATACAATATTAGGTACAATCAGCTACTAAATATCTTACATTTTTTTGCCATAAAAACTTGTTCTTATTTTATATGTATACAAATATCTGTTTCGGTCTTAAATTAAACTGAAGGCCTTAGTTTGACAGACTAGCGAGTCACAAAAGACTGTCCAGATATAAAGATCAAGACACATATATGCATGCAATACGTGACGTATGCGGTGAAGAATATTAACATAACATACATATAGTATTTTTAATTAAAATATATATGTTGTTATTAAAAATATCAACATATAAGAAAAAATGTATTGAATTTAATTTTATTACTAGAACAATTGTTATATTCAAATCTTCTAAGAATATATTAATTGGTAATTTATCTATTTTGAAATATTGTATATAGTAAAATCCAATAAGAAACCATGTTTAAAAGGAAACAGTGAGCCGATATGACGGATAAAAATTAATACAAGCGTTATACGTATGTGTGCATGACTGTACTTCTCGTTACAGCAGCGGTAGTAAATTTAGTAATGTATACAACTGTACATAGTCCTTGTATTCATTTACAAAGATAATATGGAATTTATAGAAATTCTGTATGACTTATTACTGAGCAATCATGAGTTTGATTTTTGATTACGAATATTAAAGAGGTAGAATATTATGGGTATAATAAATCCTTTATTGTTATAAAAATAATATAAAAAACAAATTTAGAGCAAATGGCGATCTTATCACTAAAACTAATTTCTTCCAGACAACCAATTGTCATAAGAGAAGCCGTGTTAGTATCGGGCAATATAATACAATAAATAAAATACATAAATATAAGTAAACTAAATACATAATGAACATACACATATATATATTTAATATGTACAAATAATAAGTAATTATATTTTTATTGTTTTGTTAAATTTCTACCTAATAAATAATGAGTGCACTTTTCAGTGCAGAGATCGCCGCGACGCGATCGCTGTGAAACTCTCAAAATGTCAAATTAAATTAATCAAATCTAGAAACATACATTCAATAAATATATAATACCTATGAAATAAAACTGTGATCAGGAAATGAACTAGGGACTAAGGACAGATGTGCCTTAAAAAACGCCACAATATGCTAATAAGATATTAAAAAACCCGTTGAGAGCAAAAAGTTAACCCTTCCATTGTATAGGTATGGTTAAAATAAATTGTGATGTGGATTTGTCATTTTTTAGAACACAGATGCAAAGCACAGGAAATGTGAGAAAAAACCCATCGACATCGAAAGTGTAGGGTCGCATTTGAACCTTGTACCGCGCGCTTACTTTCACATTTTTTGATAACATGAAAATAATACTACTATAGTCAAAAGCTACCTCTACATTTTTTGATTTGACATTTTATTCATTTGACGAATACTCGTCGGAAACAGTTAATGAAATTTAGTTTATTAATTGAAGTTATTTATTATTATTATTGTATTATTATATTGTCGTGCCTTGACCGGGTATCACAGTGGCACTAAACTGTACTGACATCCTTATTACAATTGTGACATGCAATAAAGTTATGTGAATTTGAGATATAACTTTAATAAAGAGAAATCAAATAAAACACAGAATATATAAAAATATTTATTATTAATAATTAAATCTAATTTAATATGTTTATTATGTCAGATATAACGATAGGAGTATGTTCATTTGTGCGGTGTAAATTCACTTCTTCAGGCAGGCACAGTGGAACTGTTCGAACAGTTGTCAGTAACAGCAGCTCATGGAGCGCACTCTAGTTTAACATCAGGCGGAGTGTGCTTCTATGACAGGCTACTATAAAAAACTATCTTTTGGTATTTTAAAATGATCACGAATTTACATATTTCCAATGTCTCAGGAATCAAGAATAGACCACTGGCCTTATAACAATTCTAATGTTTTATAAATTTAATTCTTAGTTCAAAAATTCTGCATCCAATACTCCGCATAAAATTTAAGCACACCCTTCACAAATCAAAATAATTAATTTGAATAAAAATCGCGCATTATAGTCGCGGTGTCTCCGAGACCCGAGCCACGACAAAAGGGTTAAATTGAAAGCAAAAGATGGGCTGTCTAAGGTACTTTGTGAATGTCGCAATATTTTTTTATCGCATGGGAATATAATTTGAATATGTATTGTTGTTATTTTATTCAAATTTAAATACAATTGTGTGTGTTTTTTATTAATTTTAATTTGGTTTGTGAGTGTGTGAACTTTTTAACGAAAAAATCATTTTCAATGTTTATTGTATTTTTTCTAAATATCTACTGAAACATCCTTTCAACAATATTACGTTAACATAAAGACAAAATAAATCTTATTAACTACTGACTATATAACATTGAGGTCAATATACTAGAGAAAACGTATCAAACAAAATCTTTGAGAAAGTCACTATATCACGTGAGCATTTTTTCTTATAGAACAATGCGTAAATTAAATAGGGCATTAAATGATGAACAATGGTATCTATTTTTAAAAATTTTAATATAAGTAGATAAACACATGTTTTAATGTCTTTGGGTAATGAATTATCAGACTAGTGCACCAGCCACTACGTCATAGAAAGAGACAAAAGAAACACAAATAATTAACAAAATATGTATTTATTTGTAAATATTGTTCATGTTTACATACATCTAACTCGTTGTCAATATATTTTTTTTATATTAGTAAAGTCATATTCCTCCCATATTCAGTGACGCTAAAACTCCCTGTCTAACACGTGTTAATTGGCATTAGATAAAAGGAGAGAGACTATGTGTATTTTGCCTTCCTTCTATGTTTCTCTTTATATCATCAAACTATACCAATTCGTATGTATTATTGTTGATTTTCTTCAAACATATTAAGAGTCCAGTATTAGGTATTGAGCTGCCAGAGAAAGTTCACAATAATACTTCAAACAGTACTAATGCTAAAACGGCTTTGTTTTGCGATGAAATTTATCTGCAACAAGAAAAAAAGCAATTATTTACAATCACCAATCACTTGTGTATATATTTAGTTATAATAATAAATATCAACATCATATCGCAAAGAGCACTATTGAATAAATAACTAAGTCGCATTAGTTTAGTTTGCAGTTTTCTCTAATTTAGCAGAACGTATTACACTCAATATTTACACACTAAAATAAATACTATAAACAATAAACATCAAACAAAACTTATTACTCTACAAATATTCTAAACAACACAATAAAATAAAACCGACTAAACATGGCTTGATACGTAGCGAGCGACGCCATTTTCTTTCATGCGCAAACCGATGCGCAGTGATCCAAAAATTGTATCTGTTTTAGTAATTCACCCACTCATTTTGATACTACGCGATTTTGAATCTAACACTCTATAGAATAAAGGTAATTTTTCTATTTACTAATAAAATTCAAAAATAATGGAACGCATTGCTTTTATAACGTTTTTTAATATATGTGTTAAAGATATATAAATTATTATTATTATTATTTATTAAAGCTTGTTCTTCAATATTTTTGTGTACAGATCAATCATAGACTGGTTAATTTGTATTCTTCGTGTCGAAGTTTATTTTTTACATCTTATTTTAAGGTTTAAAACATTTATTGCCTCAAAAAGAATTACATAAATTCACTTAATTGAGAAAAAAAAATTATAAATAAACATAACGTACTTAGACTAAATATATCGTATTATATGTACTAGAATATTTACAACACCATTAACATTACATTATTAAAATTAAACAAAACGTTTGTATACAACGTTTCGATTAGGTACTTTAAAAAACTCAATACACCTAAAACATTTTCACTTTAACAATGATAAAACTACCATTATGAGAATAATCGTGAGAGATGGCGTTTTATTGTTTCTGTCTATCCTTATTAGATTAAAGGCGTAAGTGATTTAATTTATTTAAAACACTTATTATCTTATCACGACAAGTATGACTAACGTGACCACACGTTGTCTCGCTTTCAGTCTAGTGAGACCAAAAATGTCCTGCTTTTGCTAACAAACTAAATTTTTATACTTTTGTACGGGAAACTAATCATACATAGTATACATTACTTAAGTAAAGAGTAAAACAAATCATCATAATAAAAAATTAGGTATGTTTCTATATTTTAAGATTGCTAAGGGAAGCTACATTGAACATAGGCTATAATTTCCCTAAGAAACCCCGCACGATAACTCGACGAACCTTATGCATTTTTTAAAATTTATATACAAAATTCCATAAGCATCCCGCTCTGAGACTAAAGTAAAAATCGTTAGATTTATTATTGCGTTTATTTTGATTAACAAAGTAAGTCATATAGTAGTAAATCTCGGCAAATATTGATAAATACACTGAACACAAATTCATCCAAAACAACCCTCGATTTGTAACTAAAAAAGTAGATATTCGTACGCACTTACAATTCGTACAGTAGTAAGTAAAAGCCTATCAGCCGTAAGAAACGCTATAAATAAACGTAATGGTACTTCCCTAGTATATCGGTAACTTAAACATAACGCTAAATTGATATCACATCAAATTTTTTTACTCGGGGTTTTATTTCATTATCTTCTAAAATTATAATAAAAGTTAAGTTGTTAAGTCGTTTCTGAAATGGAAACCGCGGCTTAATCTTATTTGTAATAAAATAGGGTTGAGGAGTAAAGAGCGGGTTTACATAGAATGCTTGTAATTGATGAAGACGTGTCAGAAACAAAACTCTACACATTACTAACTCGGAAACGCTTCTACGCTTCGACGAAGCTCACTTCCGTATTATTTAGTGATGTGATTTCACTTTTTGTACTCGTTATCGACTTTTTTTCTTATCGAATTTAAATCTTTATATGTACAACACTAGATCTTTTAAATATAATAAATTCCAGTGAATAAATAATGATCGGCTTTCTAATGCAGTAGTTATCACAACAGACTGTTTCGCAAAGGTTCGGATTCGATTCACGATCGAAATAAATATTTACAGGGTATTTGAGGTCAGAGAATTTATGTATTTTATTTATGATTAAGAAATTTTAAAGAATACCGAAAGCTTCAACATTTAATCAAAATTACATTGACTATATAAATTAGAAATATTAAATTATCGATTTCAATAATTTATCGACTACTGTACATCACTAAATTACCAACGATTACAATACATTTGTTTCAGGACGGGGTAGATTTCACTCTTTCAGTCGAAAAAGAAGGCATTCTACTAAATTGTGTAGCAAATTACTTTCTTCACTACTTCTCCTAAAGCGAGAAGTTTATCGGCCGTGAGGATACATTTTTCTTTATATTTTTAGTAGTTTTTCACGTAATATTATTGCAAATTACGTATTAATCCTACTTTCTATTGTTTTTATTTCTTATAAGAAATAATGAAAAATGAATTTATAATCAGGTCTGCTTGAAAATAATCAAATACGAAGCACTCTCAAACGATGTGTAATCAATAAAAAATAGTAATAAATATGTTCTAGCCATTGTAGTGAGAGATGATAGACTGAGCTGAGATAGATGTCTTTTTCTTTAGTGTGAAATTGTGAAAAAGTTTCGTGGAAAGGTTTTCGGTTTGGTTAACGAGTCTCTTTTAAGATATATAGCCGTTTTAATGTTAGATACATTATTTTTTTGAAATGAAATAAAATGAAAATCGTTTATTAGCTTAAGCACTAAAGGCGCGTGCTTGCTCATCGTCAGACTCTACAATGGCTCCGGAAAAGCGTATGACGAGAAGAAGACCGCAAGAAACTCGTCAATCACAGCCTGTACATAAAATAATTAACAAAAATGTGAAATTTTAATTCAGAAATAAATAAATAACAATTCATGAATCACATAATTTACAAGAATTAAAATTACATCAGATCCACGGTGCAACCACACAGGTATCAACCTACAAAATAATAAGAGAAACTATGCTGGTGTGTAACAAAGAGAGAAAGAAGCATTTTCCTAGTGTGGGACCATCGAGAATCATACTGTAGTTTTACTTTAATAATAAATAAATAAATAAATTTTGTTGTTCCACGAGCAAGGTCTAGTTACTAAATGATCACTGCCTACATAACCATAAGTACAAATCCACTGCCAGTCTCAAGTGGTTCCATATTTTTCTAGAATCTGACATTAATTACTACAATATTATATCCGATTTACAAAACTCTTGACAATTCGATTCCAATAAATTGGTTCACAAATTTAGAGATACGTAGTTAAGAGTTTATGAACTAATAATTTTTAAATAAGTATTGAATTATTTTCTTTATTCGCGTATAAGATCCACATAACTTAAACGATAGCTGCAAAAGAAACACCGGATTATATTAATTAAAATAAACGATACTAAACTCTATAAAGTTATTATTGTTATTATTATTTTTAAATACTAATGAGACTACATCATTGGTTTTTAAGGTTTAAGACATTTATTTACTCAAAAAGAATTTAAAAAAAAATCACTTAATTGAGATAACAATAATAACAATAACTATAAATAAACATATCGTACGTAGTATATTGACAACACCATCACAAGGCACTCAAACCCATTATGTGTTTTTTAACTCATATTTAAATTTATTAATATTTCTAATATTAGTTATGTTAGGTGGTAATGCGTTATAGAACTGTGCCTCTTCCACCATAACACTTCTTTTTCCGTAGCTAGAGTGTTACACAGTTTTAGAGTATTACAAATTTAGCTGCATTTCACATGGTGTTAAGCTAAAGTGCTATTCATAAAGCTTTATGCTGCGCTTGAAGGATTAATCCTAAATTGATTTGATAATTTATTAGGCATCTTAAAACACAATGCCAAATAGTCATCGCATGATTCAATTCTTATTGAAAAATATTAGCAGCGGAACCATATCAAGAATCACAAGTTATGTTATATATTTTTTAGAAGTTTAGCTCGCTTGTACGACTCGCATGCGACGACCGTGTAGGTTTTCTTGGGGCTCACATATTATTGTAACAAGCAACCCTTGAGAAGTCGATAGGGGTGCAACTCCAATATGCAAAGACGAAGTATGGTGTACTTCGCATTTTGCTGTTTTTGAGAAATTACTTTCGGTCTAATGTGTAACCACACATGTTATGAACTGCTATAAAGAAATGTTTGCAAGTAGCAATCGCATCCTCTATCTCGGCTTTATGTCACTTATAGCGACAAAATAAACGACTTTATAAATTGTCCATTTAAGAATTGTGTTATTACGCTGAAATAACAAACTGGAGTAATATCCATTTTCAGTATTAAAAGAAATAAACAATACACATTCTAAACGTAAAACGTAAAATCTACTTACGTTAAATAAATTTACAGCGTCACTTTCTAACGTTGCTGCTGTCAAAACGAATTGGAAATATGCAAGAAAGAGTGACTTGGATAACAAGCACGCACGCACACATGTACACACCCTTTCTCACACACACACGCACACATAGGGTTAGTTCTGGAGGAAATCTATTCACTATAAAATTTAGTTTTCTCCCTTGCGCAGAAAAGCAAATTGCAAATAAATAAAATTCTTATATTCAACCTCTTTTCAGTTAAGATTTTATTTTTCTATTGCCGTCCAATAAATATTATAAATTATAATTTTAGCTTACTTAATAGAGAATTTTTATATAAATTATAGGTATTAGAATATTTACCAGATATGTTTCAAAGTTTTTTATTTAGTTATTCGCGAATATTATTCAAATAATTTTAACTTTTTATGATTTACTATTGCGTCCACTTTTTATTATTAACTAGCTTTTATAAGCGGCTTCGCTCGCATTTAAGTCATTAAATAAGTATCAGAGATCATACTAACTATAGTAAATTGGAAATTATAGTAAAAAAAAGTATCCTATGTTACTTTTAGTAGGCACCTCCAAAAATATGTATACAAAGTTTCATGATGATCGGTTAAGTAGTTGTTGCGTGAAAACGTAACAAACAAACTCACATTCAGATTTATAATATTAGTAAGGATGTTATAAAGACTTTACAGGCAACATGATCGCGGCTAGATCACTACTACCACAAATACTTGTCTACAGCAAACAATCCCCCATAACGCCACCTCAAGAGGTTCGTTAACTTAAGAACCTTATTCTTAGATTGTACTAAATAATTACTTGAACAAAAAAAAAATCGAAAAAAGAAAAATCAAATATTGTACTTCATATACAAACTCCTTTTTTTCATTGTTATCTACTATTTTCGTATTCTCTTACCTTTCCTTTTATATAAAAGGGTAACAAGAGGAGGGTTGGCGGGGTGGCGGGGAGGCGGGGTGGCGGCTCTCCCTTACATTGTCATTTGGATGTGACGCCATTTACATGACAAGCGTCATGAAATTGTCAAAAATTTACTCGGCAAACATGTTAGATATGGAAATTTTTACTAAATTCTATCTATAATACCTTCTTTTAACTTTCGAATAAAATAAAATAGACTGGAGATTGATAATACAGTCTACTGTATTGTGTTATACTGTACTTTCAGTTATCACGTCTGTCGTATCGAACTGGAGTATCGACTACTGCTTGTGGATCACCCTCTAACTAAACGTCAGCTGGTATGATACCACATGCAGCTAATATTCAAAAGTATTAATGTATCTATCTTCATTTTTCTTTATTTTTTTTTATTGATAGCCCATCATATGACCACACTCCGCCTGATATTAAGCTAGAGTGCGGTCCATGAGCATAGACAACTGTTACCACAAACAGATGTCCGCGAGCAACAGTCGATCCCACTATGCCGGCTTGAGGAGACGAATGTGCTCTGTCTAAATTAACAGGGCACACTCCTCTCGTTATCCCGGCTACTTCCAAGCTGATCCCGAAACGCGACTAGGTCACTTCACGGGTGTTCCGTTTGAAACGACATACTGGGCTAATGCCATTCATCAGTCTGCCTACCACTCTTTATTCAAGTTATACAGTTATAAAGTGGTTTTAAAAGCAAGGAACGGCGCCGACTAACCCAGTAACCGAGTCACTAATAATTGCAAAGAAATTCTAACCTTGACTCCTCCGTGCACCCTACTTAGTATGCATGAGCATTCTTTTAAAATCTGACATTTTAATTCCAAAACATAACACTCTATTCACGCAATAACAATCTGTAACACCTCCTCGTAAGGTTCAAAAAAACATTTCGGTTATTGCTTTATTACTATAACTGTAATACAATTGAAAAATCGTAAGTTAGTAAACGAATTCGCACTGATTTAACTCTTAACTTTGTTCAGAATAAGGGTGAAATTTGTCGGCAAATAAAAGAGCACGTAAGATGTTTTGAAACTGTTATATTTATTTAGCACGTGGTTCTACGGCGCATTTGCAATTTGAGTATAAATTAGAACACTTATCTCGTCGCGGAGACTTTGCTATCTCTTTTTGACAAATTAATTTTTCATGTAACTGTTTCACTCTTTATGTTAAGAAGAAAAGCTGGGGTGAATGCTGAAACAACGTTTTTTGATGTCGATATTTTCATATCTATTATTTCATTAATGTATATTCGCAATATTTCGTAATTATCCAATAAAAAAAATACGATACTTTTTTTAATTTATCGATAGTCACTTGGCAAAAATGTAAGAATAGATGAAATAAATTATTTAATATATCGATATTCGATAATTTTTCAAGTTATCACATCACTCAGGAGACGTCTCGCTCTCATATTTAATTTAACTGAAGCAACAGGTTATTAGCGCGACGCTTTCCCGCCTAACTTTCCGGGCGTTCGCTTTTTAAAATTCCTCCTTTCCTTTTCTAATTGGATCTCCTTCTCCCTTGCCCGTGAATGAATGAAACTTGTTGCATGTTACAATGAGTCTGTTTAAGAAGCGTTCCAAATTTAAAACTTTTACTAACGACCGTTTGCTTTGACGTTTTTTAAATATAGAAGTATCCTCAGTTGTGTAAGTATATTAGTATATATTCTAGTATAAATAGTAAATTTTCTATGCCTACCCTTGTTGTACCTAATAATCTTACAAAATGTATAGATAAAACTCTTAATAAAGGTACAGAAATCTTGAAGTACCCTCATCAAAATAACCTACACCCAAAATTAAGGTACGCCTCACGAATAATTTTAAAGGTTACACTTTGAACTGGATTATATTTTAACTGACCGTTTAACCGTAAAAGTTATTAAACCGTATAAATTTCCAAGTGAACGCTTTCAAACGTTCAAAATTAACACCTACCTAATGATTTTCCAACAAAATGCTTGTCTATTGTCTACACATAATATAAGTACTTAGTTTTGAAACGTAGTCTCTTTAAAATAATCAGAGAAGGAGTGAGAGAGAGAGAAGACAAAGAAGGAAATATATTTTGTTTAAAAAGCCAAAGATGTTAAGCCAAACAGAGTTGTTACGCTAAGTAGTTTGGTCCAGCGGACTAAGCGGACTTGTGTTGAAATCTTCTGACTTAATGTTTAAATAACGTTCTTTTTATTAGAATTCATTTATTTTACAATTTCTTATAAGAATCATTGTGAGCAAACAGGTTAACTCTCTCGCAGGTTTTGTTTGATATAGCTGCTTTAAACTTTTCTCCTATATAATACTGCTTTTAACATAGGTTGTTTATTAATTTATATTATAACATACAACAATACATTAATATAGAGAAATTGACAAAGGATCTCTATACAAAAAGAAACCCTCAAAATGATATTGCCTTCTTCAATATCATTTTTTGTGACAAATTGAGACATTCCACATATCAAAATTCACCTTTTTACAACGCAATACGCCTCCGCCGAGTAGAAAAAGCCACAATCATACGCGAAACGAAGCCCACACCATATCTTACTCTCGAACACGAATCTACATACATAAATATATTTCTACGAGTATTCACCACCCAATACATTTTATCTATGTTACAGTTGCCTTACTAAAATTATTTAACTGTGACATAGTTCTAAACTAAAACTACCCTATTCGAATTCGATTCTTATTTTGAATCGTGTTAGATCGAAATTTGTTTGTAATGGAAACAGGAGGAGGAACCGTTGTGAAGTAAAATTGGAAACGACTCTCACGAGGTATTCTCAAGGGGTGAACGTAGTTCTTGCGCTTAGATATAAAGAAAGGTAGATACTTATGAAATTCGAAGGAAAACCACCCTTCCCTTACACGGCGCAGTCGATTTGGTTTTCGCGGAGGAAATTGTAGCCGTAGTTTGAGCGGGACATTCGTTCACAGTACGTCGCTATGAGATGTCGGTTTTCTCGAATTTCCTTCGGGACACGTCTCCCGCTTTCCAAATTTGAATTCAAATATCAACGTTCTTTTATTTTAATTTTGTTTATGTATTCTTTTGTTTTATTATTTTGCAATTTGCGATTTCTTTAAAAATAATAGTGTCTCTTTTGAAGTAATTTTTATTATATTAGAATTTTAAGAAATAATTATATAAAACGTCGCGAAATATAAAAGTTGGGTGCTGAATAGAAGTCAGAAGTCGAAGAACAGAGGTAAGTTAACTTTTAACTCTAACT
Organism: Tineola bisselliella; assembly: GCA_028551675.1. NCBI lineage: Eukaryota > Metazoa > Arthropoda > Insecta > Lepidoptera > Tineidae > Tineola > Tineola bisselliella. The sequence goes on from JAPWLS010000735.1 coordinate 75,952, forward strand.
GTTCAATCTAACTAATTAAAAGGAATTTATGTCACTTACTAAGGCATTTGTTTCGCTTATTTATTTATTATTAGAAACGTCATTATCTAGTTATTTGCAAATAAATACGCGCATATAATTAATTATACCTACGATAAATACGTAATTAGTTTTTTTATCGATCGCACGATCAATTATGTACAATTTTCGTGATCACGTACGAGCGCAAGAAAAATTAACAATTACTTTAATTATTGTGGAATTAATAAAACGATACGTAGGTATTAAGAGCTACTGAACTACTATTTTTTTTAGCTTAGGGATAACAGCTCGATTTAAATATGAATAACATATAACAAGAATTGAGTCAATAATATTTATTTATATTGATATACATTGCTTGAATTAGATTAGAAGATGTATCAGGTATCGGTTTGTTTATCGCCTCAATAATTTGAAATATAATAGTGTACATGTTAATTCGTGTGTTGTTTAAAATTGTTAACTTCACAACGCTTCAAATTAACGTTTTGTCGCTTATGACGTTTGGTAGTTTTACAAAAATATATAAAAATACAATGTTATGTTACAATTTAACGATGGACAAGTGCACGTCTATACTCCTTATAGTAATAAATTATTTTCATTTCATTTCATAAATATTCTGTAGTCATTTGACCTGTTATAATTATTATTAATTAAACCGTATAATCATATCAATATCCAAAATGTTTATGTATGTATCACAAATAGGTATATACTAGTGAAATGAAAATAACACTAAGGTGGAATTCTGCATAATATAGCCTTTTAAGAAACCAGTCGCTTCCACTTATGGGTCGTACTTTGATCTAACATCAGTCATAGACAAGCTGATGTAAAAAAAATCAACCCGTTTACTAATCAATAAATAGCTAAAGACCAAGATTCGAACCCATGGCTTTTACATGACAGATTGAAACTTTAATCACTACAGAGAAACATAATCTACATAGTCTATAATGAATTGCCGATTAATATAACTAATATTAAAAATATTATTAAATTTAAATATGAATTTAAAAAACATATAATGGGTTTGAGTGCCTTGTGATGGCGTTGTCAATATTCTAGTATAATAAGATATATTTAGTCTATTTATGTTTATTTATATTTTTTTATCTCAACCAAGTGAGTTTCTGTAATTCTTTTTGAGGAAATAAATGTCTTAAACCTGATAAGAAGACAAACAAAAGAAATGCGTACATATACCATTAGGAACATTTTAATGAAATAATAATTTATTCCCAATAGTATAATTGGACAATTAGTAATCATAAATTGGACTAGACCAGTTAATCCTGTTTGATTACCATAATGATAGGCGAAAGCTAAGTAATTAATTAGGACAAGTCTGTTAGCAACGAAAGTGTGGGTGTGTCAAGTCATAATATCAAATTGACATAATGCCAATTTGATATTTAACAATGACAAACACTTTCAATTGTTTTGTATTTCAATTTGTAATGAGTAGTACAATTTAAAGTTAAATAGAAATTTGAGTAATGATTTGCTGTTATTTTGGTTAACTTTTTATATAAAAAACAATATTATTGACAAAATATTATGTTCGGGAAATCCATCTTACATCGTATCAGTAAATACTGCCTATATTGGATTTCCATACATTAGATTATTGATGGGGTGACACACGCACACACGCACACGCATAAATATTAGCTATATGTGGATAGTTTTTCGTTCCACCCTCAACCTTGTACCAGCCCTTCGAGGGTGATGTACGCATATATACGCATGTGTGTACGTGTACGTATGGGTGTTTTCGTGTGTGCGTATAGTACAAAGGTAGGGTTGGACAAAATCGATAGAGTACCTACTACTGGATTTTTAAAGATTTTTTTTCTGTTGATTTTCTTCCTAAATATCTAAAATCCAAATGCGTACAAATCAAATCACAAGTTCGTTTGTCTACTACCGACAACTTAAAATTATAAAAAGTATTTAAAAAGTAGAATGTACAACAGCTCAGTTTTGTCGCGACCACGGTGACTGTAAAACTTATAAAAGTAGAATAAATATTTTTTTTATTTGGTTAATTTCCATAGAGGATGTATGAAAAAACTAAGTAATAATAGAGGAAAAAAAAAACAAATAACAAAAGAGTGTGAAAATATCATAAAGTTAAATAGAGTGAAAAAGCAATGTAAAACGAAATATGTGACCAATTTTTCTCATAGAGTAAATAGTAGATAAACAAAAGAATTCGAATAAATTTTTAAAAAATATGTTAAATTTCGAATGTATTACATATATAGTAATCAACTAACATTTCTGGACTCTATTACCCTTGATATAGCTTCTTTACTAAAAAAAAAGTCATGATTAAATCTCCCGCTTAATTTCTTATAACATTTATAGTTTTGGGAAAGAATTCTAAATTTGAATGTATTTTCAACTATAAACATTTGCTTCCATAAACAAAACACTCTCATTGGCTCAATTCATTGACGTCTTTTCCTAAACTACACTTTTTATTACTGTTAGCAGATGTAATGTCTTGGTACTAATATGAAATAAAATGATATGAAAATTGTTTATTAGCATAGGCACTAAAGTCGTGCACTTGCTCATCATTAGACTCTATGACTTTGGAAAGACGTATGACGAGAAGAAGACTACATGAAACTCATAGCCATAGTCAAAAATCACAGCCTGTACATAAAATAATTACCAAAAAAATATTGAATTTTAATTCAGCAAAAAAAAAAAAACAATTCATAAATCATGGTCCACAATAATTAAAATTAGATCAGCCCACAATAATATGAAAAAGTGTTGGGTATCTTAGCTTGTGATTAAAGCTTTGTTTGTATGCATTTATTAGTAATTATTATTAGACAAAATGTATATAATTATGTTACTTAATCGTATGTTTAAGAAAATATAATACAAATATATGCAACCAATTGCAAATGTTTATTAAAGAATTCATTAATTAAAGACGTACATTAGTCTGCAAATTACAGAGAATTTATGTTGTAGCAAGGATGGTCATCGCCGCCAGAACTTGTATTTAGTTGGTTTTTTTTTTTCACTCGAAGTAATAAAATTTTATTTCGTCGTCTGCATTTTTAAATCTATGGAAAGTTGATTGATACGTGTTTTGGGTCGTCTGATTTTTTTTAATTAGTATTTTTTGTTGTTTAACTACCAATAAATATGGAACTATTTTATAAGTATGCGTTTTAAATTGTGTTAAAATTCTTGAACGCAATGTATGCGATTAATGCACAAACACACTACCTACAAGTCTGCTTTTTTAAAATTAAATAATTAAATGACATTTATAATTAATAATTTGTTTCGATAATCGAACGCAATACGTCCAAGTAGCATACTAACCATTGTATCAGAACTATTATAAGCCATCCATATAGACAAGCTTATAAAATAAAAAATATTGTATTTGGAGATTATTTCATAAGAAAATCTACATAAATAAATAAAACAAATGAATTTGTTTTTATCTCAATATTTGACATTCAAATTTAGAATGTTCTTTTTTGCCTTACACAGTTCATTTATTAAGAAACCTTATCGTCAATTCAAAATGTTTTCATATTGAACGAGTGTAATGAAATCTACAGAAGGTGCACTCAATTTTGAATTATAGTTTTTCGCGTAGCCATTTTTATTCCCAATAAGTTCTATTACAACTTACACCAAAAGTCCGGGGGAAATGTTATTATGTTAGACTCCACCCCCAAAGTTGTCAATCGATCAAACATGTGCAAACATTAAACACCAAACAGGCCCAAAACGTCTTATATCACAACATAATTTCACAGAAGAACTACCTATTTCAACTATAACTTAAAGACGTGTTTCCTGTAACGCGTTTCTTATTTGAACAGTATACTTAAAATGTTTGCAATTTGGGAATATATCTCGTTTACATAAAAGTCATAGAAGGTGGATGACAAGATGTTTAAAGGCAAATATATTGAATTACTGCATCCATTAGGATATTGTTTATTATACATTGCCTACATATATTTATATTGCCATACTAGGGACGCCATTCATTTCTCTTTTACAGTCATAATTTCTTTTATAAAAATTTTGTACCCACCACGAATTCCGTCCTATTTTAAAATAACTCTATTTGCTATATATATAAAACAAATTACCTGATAAAGGCAATTGATACATGGAAAAATTGTTCAACAGTTCAACACTCAAAATTACACATATACATAGTATTCAGAGAAAAAACAATTGAAGTGCGTCAACACAGAGAACCTCCCACAAACAGATAAGAATGGTCATACTTAATCCTAAAGTACATTCAGTTACACAATCACAAAGAAGTTATTTAACAAGAACTCTATCACTTATAAAAACAATCTCCACTTTCACAATTATTATTCTAATTGGATACTGAAAACGATGTTTTTTATAATAATTTCATTTACTTTTATAAATAGTTCATATAAAATAATAATCTAATGTTGATCATATGATTTTTAAATAATATTGTAAACACAAAACAAATTAATTAAACTAAACTATCAATACTTATTGTTCTAATAACAGTCCAAGACAGAGGCGGCTCGTCCTAAAGAGTGCTGGTGCAGTGCACTTCCACGAAAATTACAGAACTTATATTACAGCGGCGTAGATATAGGTAATATAATATACTATTGTATAGGCATAGTAGAATAGAATGAATGTAATGTAAGGGTAGTATGTATTATGAAGAAATATAGATTACTTCTGTAATTTTCGTGGGAGTGCACTGCACCAGCGCTCTTTAGGACGAGCCGCCTCTGGTCCAAAAACATTAATTAATAATAATAAAGTTGGGTTGATTAACATACCTTAAAATAAAAGAAAATCACGACACTTTGATTAACTCATTAACTTTGAAGACTCATTAACTATTTTAAAAATACATATTATATCCGTAAAAGCAAAATAAGGAAGTTCCACTAAACACGTGTACTAACAACCAAGTTGAGTTCTATAATGCAGTCAAAAACTGTCGTATATTTTTTTTAAATACCTCTTTTATCTAAAGTGAATAAATTATTTCACTTCTCCCCCCAAAAGCACAAAGGATAGGGTTAAATATTTTCTATGCAACTTATGGGTCGTGAATTTGCATATAATTTTTAGTTTATTATTAAAATTTCGAGGGGATGCTTTTTTTATTGTGCGCCCAACGATTTTTTTGGGCGTTGATGAATTGGCTGCATTTATAAAGATTACGCGTCTTTTGTCGATGATGTTGTAAAGATATATCTTCTATAAACCCGTCGCAACTTATTCTTTACTAATTTAAAATACCTTTTGCGGCTTACTAATTTTGATTATATTAATCCGGCTTTGCAAATTACATTTTAACAATTTCGCACGTGAGTATTTTTATATTTAAGTAAAAATTTCAATTTTCACAAGTTAGATGGACACCAAAATAATGAGCTACTACTATATTTACTATTTCAAATACTCCAACTCTTTTCATAAACTTTTTATAATACAAAAAAAAACCTTAGATATATATCGTATTTCTTATTATCTTTTTCCCATATTATTAATATTTACCACAATATGTCCAATCAACCGGAAGTTTTATCTTTTGTGACGACTGCTTACCCTTCCGGCTGTTTATAATATCTCATTGTTAGTTATTAATGGGTATTTTTTTCAATACATTTTTATCTTTAAGATATAAACTGATAGTATTTTTATTACTGTTAAAAAAAACTTAATGCGACATTTAAACTTGTCGTGAACTCGTTTCACTACAATTTATTCCATGTATAGATAAATACAAAAAGTATTTATTGTGTAAATGGCTAATCGAATTTATAGCGAAGACTGAAATAATTATATAGCGTCTTTACATTATTCAAACTGTTATCCCTACTAATATTATAAATGTGAATGTGAGTTTGTTTGTTACGTTTTCACGCAACAACTACTACAACCGATCATCATGAAACTTTGTACACATATTTTTGGAGGTACTAGAAGTAACATAGGATACTTTTTATTTGAAAAAATATTATTATTTTTTACTATAGTTTCCAACTGACTATAGTTTCAGCTGTTTGGAATCATATTGATTCATTTCTATTAAATGATCTCTGATACTTATTTAATGACTTAAATGCGAGCGAAGCCGCGGGTAAAAGCTAGTTATCAAATAGATTTACCAACAAAACCATTTCGTAAAAATTAAAAGCAAAATAAACACTTAAAAATACAAAAAAAGATCCGTTATTAGCACTCGTACAACGCAAATATTTCCAACAAAAAAAAACCACAACAAACAAACATTTCACGGGTTTATATTAACAAAAGAAAATCACGCATAAAAAGACTCATCCCATTGTATTGAATTTGACTATACATTGTTTAAAATACTGATTTATAGGCTATTAAACCCTTTATTTTAATGTATGGAGAGAATATTAAATTTATGCTCAGCTTCTATTATTTGGAAAGGAGACAAAATAGTTTTATCGATATTATAAAGGTGCGTCACTATTGCAGCGGTTGTCGAACTTTGGCTTGCAATTTTCGAGGTTATATATTACTTTTTTCTAATTCATTTAATATAAGTAACTTAAACTGTGCATTTTTGATCCCTCTATTCACGAGAATATGTGTGCTTACATTTAAATAGGTTTTTTAAGGATGAAAATTGTTAAATTTATTTTTAAATAAAACATGATACGAATCGTTATTAAAAAAACCATAATATGCATAATGTGCAATTCCTTAAAATTATAAATTCGTTATCATTCGGGTATCATCAACATTTTATTTAGTATAAGAAATTATTTTAAAAAAAGTTTTCAACACCTGTCCCCACAAGGAAGTGTCCCTGTTTTTTAACAACAAAAGTTTGAGTTATACGTATAAAATTATTTTTATTGACAAAGAAAAGGGGTTGATAACATACATCTATGACCGTATAATAATTTTAATGTCGGCTGCTTTATCATAATGTTATTTAGGTTTAAAAACCATGTGTTGTTTTAGCATTTATATTCTTAACACATTATACTTCACTGCTTTCTTCCGAATGTCTTCCCTTTGTTTGATAATTATAAAAACTTTAGAAAATTAATTAAGAAACAGGAACTCACTAAAAACTCCAATTAATGATAATTATACAAATTATTCAAAGACGATAAAACAAATGAAAATCAAAAAAGAATGCTTTTTGTTTAAATTCTTAAAAATCGAACATAGTCACATTCTAATTTTAAAACCAATAAAAACGGTTTCAATATAACCCGATCACTTGTAACATCGATTTAATCCCGTGACATACTTTAAACTACTTGAAGTTTGAATAGGATGTAACCCGTTGTAGTTCATTGTGTAATTTTAATTTATTGCCTTCAATGTATGCTTTTGTCGAGCTCAATAATAGGGCTAGATATTTACGTATCATTAGTTCCGATACAGTTTTGCATTTCGAATTTGGTGCTAAGAGTATTGAGTAGAATATTTGATGGCAGTTATAAGGACGACAGCATATATAGCGCAGTAGTTGATACGGCAGTCTATTGGACGTTCTATATTTGAATTGTCTTTATTCTGATACCCAATGTACATATATATTTATTAGAACGATAAGTATCGATCTAGGACTCTTAGTTATGACTGCTATTCGTCACACAATAGAGTGCTACAAACAATTGAAAAACACGTAGTAGTACTTGAAAAATCTTACTTGCTTGCTCGAACATACCTCGAGACGCAACTAGTTTTTAGGTAGAACATTCATGTTAAGAGCCCTACGTCTAGTAAAACCATCTAGATAAATATCCAATCGCTATAGTAAGCTAAAACAAGGGAAGAAAAAACAGATGAAATGAAGTACAATATTATATTTATACTTTCATTTCCACCTTTTCAAATAGATATCTATTCACACTTCGAACGAAAAGTTAGAAACCACTCCAAGAAGCCGTAAGAAGTTTCACAATAATAAATTTGTCTGTTTCGTAAAGCGTATGTTCTATTAGGGTTTGTCTATTTTCCATAAGCTTAGCGGTTAACGATGAGCGTTTTTAAAAATATTTCGTACTTAACACTAGGTTTACGGACGTTTTCTATATACCTACTTTTACTAAAACGCGTCAATTTGACGCATATCGTAGCGATAGGTATACCACATAGACAAGTTCAGTAATTGAACACTTTTAAAGAAAATAGACTTCAATTTATATTTCCCTCGATCAATTAATAAAAGTCATACAAAGAGATAAAATAAAAATTTAAACAGTTTTTGGTAATTCTCTGATAAAGGTCAAAATGCGTCAAATTGTCGCGTTCCGTAAACCTAGTGTTAACTACAATATTTTCAATTTAGTTTAAATATCATCATTTTTTTACGAGAAAAATCTGGGAAAAAATTCGTTTACTTAAATTACTTAAAAACGAATAACACATTAAATAACCAACGGTATTTAAAAGAAATATTAATGACATAAATATTAATATAGAAAGCAAAAATTAAACTGATTTTAATACATCACTTTAATTAATTAATTAATTCTATAATGTCATATACTTTTAAGAGTAAAACGCTAAATCTCACCGCTACGTTTATGTAATGTATCCTTAGTTGAAAAATAATAACTAACGGACAGATATACGAGTCTACAACTTCGCACTCGTAAAAGTTTCTATCATATTTTGTGGATAAAAGTTTTCACGCGTTTTCAGCAAAGTTTTTGAGTTTCTATGCTCTTTTCAGAAGACTTTTGAGCTCCTATTTAGAAACTTAGTCTAACTTGACTAAAGAAGTCTAACATTTCGCAAATGGGCGCGTTTAGTGTCTGGTCGTGTTTTTAGATCATGTTAGTAGATAAGCTTAATCCTATAAGAAACACGGTAAATAAGAAAAACGAAATTAATTCTTAATTTAAACACTGTGTTTTAAAAACTGTATATAGAAGAATAAATTTAGGTATTACAATGATCTCCCATTATAGACAAGATTAACAAGCGGTTACGTATTGATAAACTATGAAAACATTGGTTATTTTTATGTGTAAACGTAATTTGTGCGCCCTGTTAATTTGGACAGAGCACATTCGTCTCCCCAAGCCGGCATAGTGGAGTCGACTGTTGCGCGCGGACATCTGTCTGTGGTAACAGTTGTCTATGCTCATGGACCGCACTCTAGCTTAACATCAGGAGGAGTGTGGTCATATGCTAGGCTATCAATAAAAAAAAATTGAAAAATGTAAATATCTAGTATTTATAATCGTAGAACATGCATAGAGAAAATGATTGATGCGAAAGGAGTGTATTCGCGGAATATAGAGATCCATTATTCTCTGTTTATCCCTAAAGGCGATATATACATTATACAGAGTGAATCAGTTAAACGTTTGGACCCAAAAATGTGGTATTAAGTTGTTAGTTCTGAACATCCTGAAATTAAGTATTAATATGGTGGTCAACTTGGGGCATAAAGTGTGGCACGAACAACCCCTTTGAACTTGACGCCTCAGAACGTCGATTCTTTGTAAAATGCCGCTCCAATACATTTCGGATTATTTAATATTCTAGTTCGAATCCTATATCTAAGTTCAAATGTAAAGAAAGTCTCTTAGATACATGTTTAAGAAGACGTCGAAATTACTTAAAGAGTAAGATAATCGATACAAAATACACATTTCCTTTGATCAGAATATACGTGTACATACTTGTATAATCTTAAAAATACGACCCAAAAATTCGATCTACCGTCAGCAAAATAGTAACATAAAAGGTGGTAGAGATAGGAAAAAAATCATGAAATACTGAGGGAATTCTCTGTTTTCCCTTATCCTTGGTGGCATTTGACAAAACAACCCCCTACCACCCTTAAAGCGTACCCCCTCTATGCCATATGCGAGTAACACATTATCTATCATGGACTAAGCCGAAATGTGTAGAGACGATTTTCTGATTTGTTTTAGATGTTAATATCTATAAAATAGAATATTTAGTATTTATTTTTAATTGCCTATTCAGGCAGAAAAAGTAATTACATTTGAATTATAGATTAATAAAGCAATATTGCGAACTTCTCATTTAAAAAATAATATAACTCAACGAAAACAACATTGGGATTGAAACCTTAGTATTTGATACAAATTAAATTAAATATAAATCGTGTCATTGGTTACTGAGCGTATGAGATCAAGGAGGTGGATTAGATGCGCCTTATATATATATTTTTTTCTTGTCATATAAATTTCACCTAATGTCTGCTCTATACATTTTTATGTGTGAACTACCCACGCCGTATGACACATGTGCGGCATAAAGCGAGTATTGATCTAGTGCGAACTCCTTCCTCTGAAAGATAGTGCCTTCTAAAGTTCTAACAGAACTATATAGAATTTCACGAATATATTTCAATACTAAAAATGCTCTGAAATGTATAGGAAATACATTTAACCGGCTAGTTCCCGACAAGACGAATTTTAAAGATTCTAATGAGATTTGTACAATGTATATGCTTGTGTTGAAATTGATAATCATTAGAGATTATGAAAATACATGAATACATAAACATGTCCCACTTCTATCATCGTAATTAGGTATATTAAACATATTATGACTTCTTTGTGGTCAGTGGGATTTAAAAATAAAATGATTACGAATTTAAAAAACAAAAAACAAAAATAACATTTAAATTTCGAACTCGATAACCACAGTCTAAGTATGATAAGCTAGTTTAAATATAACTATTAAAAAAATATTTAAATTTCGAACTCGTTAACCCCACTCTAAGAAGAATATACAACGTCAAACTTGGCTCATAGCACCGATAGTTCTTGCCCAAATGCTAAGTATCTGGTGGGAACCAATAAACGCGTTGTCATCCCACTCTGATTGATCTTTATTTTATGCGCCAAACTATCATTCTGTCTCCCTCCCACCTCGCATTGTTCGGGATCTTTGCCAGGGAATATATTTTTCTTTGCCACGATGTGGTGTAGAAAATGTGGCGTTTCCGTTTTTATTTGCATCCAAAAATTGTGGAGAGATGCTTATAATAATGTATGGAATGTTGAAATGAGATACTGTTCTTTCCTTGATGCGGGAAGTTATTTAAGGGATTTTAATATTAGTATAAGAAAATATGCGATACTCAAATAATCTACAACCAGTCTATCTCAAACTGTATGTTTTCTTATAATGTTCCACAGTAGCCTGTCACGTGACCACACTCCACCTGATGTTAAGCTGGAAATTATTTTGTAGAACCATTCGGATATTTTATTATAAGGAATAAAACATATATTAATAAATTCAATAACATTTTTAAACTTATATATATATATAGTAGCCCGAAGCATATGTTAAATTCCTTATTATCGTGCTATCCCTGTCTAACTAAAGGCGTAAATGGCTACATATATAGGCAATATATTTATATAAATAAGTACGTAATATTCAATAACGCCATTATATGAAAAAAACTCGAAATGTTGGAAAAAATACATATGAATACAGTGAAAAATCATTACACACCGCGTGGCGTATTCGTGTGCGGTTGACAGGCGACTAAAGGATTTATGATGGCCAACCCTCTTTCCTCTACGGATAAAAATATTATTAAGTTTCACAAACGTTTAAATCTATCTTTGTATTTGGAACAAAATTGTTTTGTTGACGGTACGTCCATATATGTATTTGATATAACTAAAAAATATTTTAATCTGAATTCATTGTATGTATAAAAAAACAGTAGCACCACTGTCAGATTTCAGTAGCAGTTTTCAACGCTGTCAACGCAAACTGATATTAAACTAGTAACAAAAAAAACTTACTATAATGAATAGAGCCATAAATACATAATGAATGAACCTTAATTTTTAGCTGCATTTTAACCCGTTCGTGGCCTTTCATCGGATACTTATTCTAATGCAAATTTCGTCCCAATTACGTTTAAGCGTTGGTATTTCGTAACAGCGCACTACGAAACATCTGTCTTGTAATTTGCCTAACAATAGATGCTGACGTTTTTTAAAAAACAAAATCGTTACGAGTTCCAATTTTAAATTTGAATTATTTTGGTTGCTCTTAGTGATTTTGTTTTTTATTAAATAACTAATAAAATAATATTTTTCTTAATATAAATGCGTATCAGATTTTTTTTCTATGTACCGCATAGTTTTCTTACATTCTTCTAATCTCCAATGTAACTTTAGTATCTTATGATACAAGCATTAGTTAGAAAATTAAAACATTTAAAAAAATTAAAAGGGTTTTCATTTAGTTACTATATAAACTCATAACAATGACTTACTATTATATCAAATATTTCAAATAAATTAGTAATTTTAAACATTTAAACCAATATACAATACCTATAGCTTTGTACTCGTATAGCCGTAATCCCTCATAGGTTAAAAATGATATATGCAATATAGAACCATTATATCATATATTAAGTTTATCATAAACCTTTACCTATCACATTGCACTCGAGGAGGTAAGATAAGCTTGGGAGTTATGGAGCTATTTCCTTCAAAATGACTTCAGATAACTCTTTTCATACATTCAAGTTTCAAAATGTCATACTCTTTTGCGTTCGGTTGTCTTCGTGTAACTTCGGACTTGTCATTCTATAATTGTATATTTATATATACTCTCTGCCTACCCCGAAAGGGAACGGATGCGAAATATTTATGCATGCCAGTTTTATGCGATAATTAAGAAACTTCTTCTTATTTAATTGGTCTGTTTAATACTCTATATTCTTATTATATATTATATACTTATTATGTTATATATGCTAAAATTATAATAAATAGATATTATTACATTCGCAATAAGATAACACCTACGCAATAACATATAAACGAACTCAGTTTTCTCATCGTTCAAAAAATTTCATAATGTCACCCGAGTTGGCATACGTCGGCGGGTAGTACAAGAAAAATCATAACACGCTCGAATACACGATACATTTCTTCATATCCGTCGTATTTCGAATGAAAAATGCGCAAAGAGTTGACTCCTTGCAAAGGCTTTTCGTAGAAAGGGGGACACCCTTAAAGGGGGTAACTACAAATCCCCGAGAGAGGGACGCGTTTTCATGTACGAAAGGGATAAAAGATAGGAAAGATGGATGGTACATACAATGTCACAGCTACGTTCAAATTGTATATTTTATATTCGTATAAAAAAGGCTTTTTTTTCGCAACACACGATATTAAAAAGAGGCATACACGTTTATAGATAGTTATGTATGGAATTTAATCTTGGTCGAAAAATCTCGAGTTGCAAAGGATTATTGGGATACTTCAAGAAATATTGTGTTGTTTTGTGGCATATTAAAAGTTTTAAAAAGACTTGTTAATAGACTTTGCATAAGTACAGTCAAGCAAATTATCGCTCTACCCACCCGTCAAATATTTCATATGGGAATATCTAAGGTTTCTTATAATTGATAACTTTATAATATTAAGAAACAATGCATGACTTATTGTTGATTTGTCAGCCTCTTTGTCATTTGTTTAACAGCCATTTATTAAGATATATCGCTAATCTAATCTATCTCTAAATCTATCGCTAGTATTTTATATACTTATATGTTATTAATTTGACATTTATTGTAACCACTGTGTAATCTGATTTATAAATTGTTATTCACTTTTTTTCTGAGTTAAAATTCAGTTTTTTTTATTATTATTATTTTATATACAGGCTATAATTGACGAGTTTCTTGTGATATTCTTCTCGTCATACGCCTTTCCGAAGTCACGGTAGAGTCTAACGATGAGCAAGTGCACGCCTTTAGTGTCTATGCTAATAAACGATTTTCATTTCATTTCAATCAGTTTCGTTGACTGTACAAGCAATGCACAAGCAAATTAACATTGGAATTTTTATGCTTTATTTGCAAAACTGAACCTAACAATTGGGGGAAAATTCATATCACAATCCAGTTATATTTGCTAAAGAGCGTCCGCCGAAGTCAAGAGAGCAAGAGAAATGTTTAAAAACTCCATTCGATTTTAAATTTTGAATTCCGAACACGAAGAACAGCGGCACGCTCAGTACGTGCTGCTTCCATCTAGCGACAAAGATGATGTGTTACAGTAAAACCTCTATATATTTGATAATATTGTACTTATACATTTTATTTAAACTTTACAGCATTGGTAATTAAATTAATAAACTTTATACAGCTTAATGTCGTGTTTATTTTGATACAACGAAATAACTCTGTAAGACTGAATTATTGAATGGCTCAGTTGTAAAATTAGGCTTTAAAATCTAAATGTGTCTAGTATGAAGATCTTGACATATTGTCGGATTTAGGATTGAGTTTGTGTATGAAATGAGCCCTAGATATTTGATAATTACTGAACACCGTCTATATAAAAATTAAGATTTTTCATTTCAATAGTTTCGCATATAATTCTTGGTACTAATCGATCGAAGCCCACCCGCTTAAAGAAATTTAACTGTACAAAGATTCTATGTTATACAGATGACAAGTTCTAAATTTAATCGTAATACTCGCGAAATTGAGCTGAAATTTCTCTGTGAAGTGTAACGTTGATTGTGGGTGGCGTACTGTTAACGTGGCTTGAGTTCCAACGTGTGCTGGTTTGCTTTAGAGCCTTTTACGTATGTTAAATATGTGGTATCGAAGCGTTTCGATTGGTGGTTTTGAATTTGGAATGCTGACATAGACATAGAGAAAACTGTTTTATTTTTTGCGGAAGTAATGACATTGCGACAATAAAGTTCCTAAAGGAATCCAGTTTAAAATCGTAAAATAAATTTAAATTATAACTATCGTTCTTAAATAAGCAATGTTCACAATTAGCCAGATGTAAAATTCATATTTTATTACATACTACAAAAGAGTGGATAATACATAACATAAACCGTGTATGTAGGTAGATTTACTTCGGCTTCCATGTAAATTTGGTATTTTCTTTACAAACCACATTACCTATTCCAAGTCATCCTTTGTGCCTTGTATTTGATTTATATTCAACGACGGACGAGCTCCGAATCGAGAGTGTTCGAAATTTGAATGTATTGGCGCGAATATTTTCTTAGCTGACGTCGCCGATGTCTGCTCGCGATTGGTTGGGCTTTGTAGTGTATTTTTTAAATTGAATTACAGTCTGCATTTTTTGAGATAGAGCCGTTGCTGAGTTTTATTAAATTCCTTCTTTTAAAATAATACATTTATATATGGATTTTAAATTGTAGTCATGAAAAAATGAACACTACTATTAAAATCGATATTACATATGAAAATGGGGAGGAACAAGAAGTATCCAATTCCGTCCCGTCTCAAAAAAACTGTAGCCCATCCATCAACAAAGAAAATAACGATTCTACGCGCACCCCGACAAATGATTGACAGTGAACTGCTTAAAAAAAATGAAGACGAGAAAAATAGAGAAAATTCCATATTCAAATTCAGCGGCGTTCGATTTTCTTTTTTTTCGTTTTTTGCTCTTATTCAATGGCTGTCACTCTTTACTTGAGTTCGATATTTAAATTTGGAATTTGTTTTTGTTTTCTAAATTAATTGAGGTTTGAAGTCACACGTATTTTAATTGCAGACTTAAAACAATTTATCAAAGTTTTTTTTTGGTAAAAACGAAATCTAAAATATATTGAATTGAATATAAACAGTGGTACCTTTTTTTATATTATTTAGAACTTCCCCCTTTTATAGATAAAGAGATATTTTTTTCTGAAAATAATTGCTATCTGACTTGTAATGTTCTTACTTTCATATAAAATATCATATTTTGTCTCTTTGGCTTTAATAAGAAGTTGTTTTCAGTTATATGTAGGTACATAAAGTAATAACGGCTTCTTTATTTTTTAAAATTATTTACTGACTTTTTCGATATTTGTCTAAAAATAGTTGCTCTATTGAGTCAATATTTTCTTCTTCAATTAATTAGGCTACTTATTTTTTATATAATTTATAAGTGTTGTGCAAGTCTATAACTGCGTATCGCATTCAATAATAAATCCAATGAAATTCCATAATTAAATACACGTATTCTTATTTCAAATAAAATAGAACGTTACTTTCGAAGATATAAACCAATCAAACAAACCAAAGAAACAAAAAGTAAACACATTCCAAATTTAAAAGTCCCAGTGACCCAGTTAAAGACATGCTAATTCCCCCAAAGAACACCCTCGCAGACGTAATTTGCGCTTAGCGTAAAACTGATTACACCCGTAGCAGACGACGACCGTCCCACTCTAATGGTGCTGCCTCGCTTCCTCCCATTCATGAGACGTTTAATTATACCAAGGTTGGATGGTGTTATGCTGAACAACTTTATGGAGTGTTTTTTTTTTTTTGAAAATACAAATTTAGTTTATCAATAATTTTGTAAGTAGTGATATCTAAAGTTAATCGAAATCTCAATTAATTTAAAATGCTACTCACATTATTTTGAATTATTTTAATACGATGACGCTTTGAAAGCTTTGCTACCTTTCGGTAGTACATAATGGTTTATTAAAAGTTATATATTAACAAGCACGTAAGGTAATAATATTTTTTTTCACAATAAATATATCAATGGTTACATTTCGCATAACACACTCAATTACTCGTACCCATTACTTTACGAGCACTTTCTTACCCCATCTCCCTTTTCTTTTTAAATATGGAACGAACGCCTCGAGCACCAAACTCTCAAATACTCATTTATTTTCCCGCTTTCTCTCTCACTTGTCTTCCTTCGTGGCTTAATTTTAAATGTGGAACGCGGATGTTGCGGTAGGTCAGGGTTTATTAGCTGCCAGCTGTAATGATACTTAGGGAGGCGACGCCACTGTTAATAAAAAACTTTTTACTTCATTTGTTAAGAAAATTATTGATGTATTTATTTATTACTGGAATATAAAGTCTTTATTGATGTATTATTTCGTAATGGTTACCATTATTTATTTCAGATATATTACGGGTTTAGTAGCCTTAGAAGTTCTGAAATAAACTGTATATAAAGCCAATGGCTTCCGAACTACATCGGGCGGGTGTCTAAGTATTTAGGAATGGGGATGTTTTGACGCGAAATTAACTCCTTAAATGAGAGCTTTGTTATCGTAATTGGCGTCTGTCGCGTTTATTTACATATTATAGAAATTTGTATATTTTTCCAAGTATGTTTTCTTAGGTATTGGGACAATCGCGTGTGGTCGAATCGTGCTTGAAAAATATACAATAAATGCCAGACGTATAAATAGAAAATAAATGGTACTGGGCGAAATTTATAAAACTTACTACTAATATAATAACTATAACATTCTAAGAATATTTGAATTTAAAAATAGATTCAAAAAACAAAAGAAAAAGCAATAATCGTTTTCAAAATCGAATAAATCCAATAATTGCATCTAAAACGATTCCAATAGCCAATGAAAGGACTCGATTAAACTATACTACGTTTTTATTGGTCGTTTAAAAAAAAAAACAAATGAAAGTTTTCACCAATAAAAGTTATAAAAGCAATAAAATTCACGATATCGTGATCTAATGCATTAAATGACATAAAATTTGGTATACAATTAAATTGAAACGTAATTTTCAACTGTATATAAAAGGTATTAAAGATTAAAATTCTTTTGAATTTTGCATTTTGTGAAACTAAGTTTGTATTACTGATTTCCATTTTATTGTTTAATTTAAATTTTTAGTTGTTGTTTGTGAAATGTAAAATTATTTGCGACATATAATGTTTATATCCCTGTTTTCAAATGCAACCGCCAAATGCAAATGTTCTATCGTATTAATATTGTTGTAAAAAACAAAACCGAATCGTTATCATAATTGACTAGAATTGACCACCAAACAAAGTTTTATAGTAACAAACCAATTGCTAACAAATTGCTTTCTTGTACAATTTTGTAATAATACAGCGATTGAGCGCTGAATTATAACCGGTATAAGGTTCAAGCAATTTGTATCGACGCTTATTGTGATCAATTTCAGTACTTTTATCGCTTAAATTCTGTCGCAACTTTAGTAAAATAGTTAACTGCATTTTCATGACTACAATGTGGCTTTTGTAAGAAACTATTGACTATAAACTTAATAATACATTAAATGCCACGTCTGTTCCATTGTACGATTGGTCCCGGGTACGATCCTTGGACAAATATTCATTTATTGTGTATTAATATTCGTTTAGTAATTGTATTAATTTTTTAAAGATACCTAATTTAAAGTTAAGCAAAAATATACCCACTAATATTATGTTGTACAGGCTATGATTGGCGAATTTCTTGTGATTTCAAATCGTCATATGTCATTCCGAAATCTCCGTAGATTCTAAATATGCGCAGGAGTCTAAACGGTCAATGCGAAATTTTAATTGTACTATAAAGTGTGATCTGTGATCACGTGATCATTACTAAAAACATTTTATTCCATTTTGTGCAGTAAAAATATTTGATAATAAGTAATAAATCTTTAAACACGCCAACCATTAGACAGTAATAGAAATAAAATAGTAATATTTTGCATATACTTAAATATCAAATATCCAGTTTAAACATTAATTTGCATTTTTTGTATTTCTGTTATTTATAGTTTAATAGGTAACAGTTGAAACGATTTCTTAAATGCGTGTAATAGAACGTAATGACAGCTACGTGACTGTAGACAGTTGCAATGGATTGTTATCATTGGTCTAAAATCACGTCAACAATTTTCCAAACGTGTGATTGGTCTATTTTGTTTAGTACAGCTGAGTGACATTTCGAATTTTTAACTCTACTCGGTGAATCCATGCATACACTATGTTAATTTCTGAATTCGGCTTAAGTGTCTTAGTTTATGTATTTTGGATTAACACCTTTTAACTGAGAAATAGCGACACATGAAACGAGTTTATAATAAACACATTCAACGTCGAAGCTAGATCTCGCGTGTAACAAAAAAATGTCCCAATTCTATCCCTCCACAATCAAAAAGGGAGGTTTTCAGAGCCCTTCGGGTATACCAGAAAATTGGAGGCCCGCAGAACGTGGCTCAAGATATCCCACTTTGAATTTTTATTATATACTATTTTCTATTTGACTCCCAAAGGTAACGCAACCCTTCCTCTCACAAAGCCCCTTTTTAGGATTTAGACCGATTTCGTCACAGGTCAAATTGGTCACACTTTTTTTTCTTACATCTCAAATTGTCACAGGTTTAATAGGAGATAGAAACGTTTTATAGCTTATGATATATAATTGTGTATAGGAGTTATTTCAAAAATGTAATACTTTGTAGTATGGGTGTTAATACAGGAAGTCCTAGTTTGGGGTCAGTTTAATAAAACTTAGCTAAAAACATTTGCGCGAAACATGTGGCCAAGTGTATCGCGATCAAATTGAAGAAACATCTTTTTAGAGACATTCTATAGGTAAAGGGGGTGGTAGTCTCCCCAAGAACCCCCCTTTGGGGAAATGTGATGCCTCCCTTGTCCCATCTCGTTTCGTTGTGAAGGATTTGGAAGAAAAGCACGTGTAAGTAGTGTATGTATTTATATGTATATTGTAACGTATAATCCGGACTTTTATTCGAAAATAATTCTAGTTTTCTTTTTCATATTATTTCTTTTTTTTTATAATAAATTGATTTCATTCGTAAAAAAAGCATTTTCTCAATGGATTCTGATGTACGCAATACAAGAACGAAGAATCTACTAAAAAAACTATGCACAATAACAAATTTAAATCGCTCTCCTGTTAAAATTGTGATTTTGTAGATCCGACTATTTTAATAGGACCCAGTGATTTTAAAAATTGTCTCACGATTATATTTAATCGCATCATTAATCAAAACTACAAAGTTGGTGTATCTAAACTCAAGTTAGGAATTTCTGTAAGAAAACACATTATTTTTATTTAAACAAAACACCAATATGTTATTTATTTAGGACGAAAGGTCTATCATGATATAGCAGTATTAGTGATGTGAAACCCTTTGAAAACATCCTTTGATCTTAATGTAACAATGTATCGAATTATTATACAAGGAAAAACAACCTTTTTATCGATGTTTACTAAATAAGGTCAAGTAATTTAATTTGGATATACCTATCTTTAATAATAAATTTATTAATATTTTTAATAAAAATTAAAATGCATAATAATAGTAATACAAATGAAAATATATAAAAATTTATGAAATGTTTGCATTCAGTGTTGCCAGTAAAACTCTTTCTGATTTACCGTCTTCAGGGGAAATATTAATGATAATCAAGTGTGGGGATAGTTTTCGACGCTATCGGCAACACCGAAATTTGTGACTATTACTAAGATGTTTAAGAAAAGCATATTGAACTCAAAACACGAATAAATAATAAAACATTTGATATTATGATTAAATATAGTGAATTGAGGGCGCACATTCGAGTGAACAGAAAATCCATTTGCAGAAAGTAAAAACCATCCAATACAATATATCAGGACCTTCTAAGCCCGTTAGGAATAGAGTGAGACAGCAATAGGAAACCTGCTCAGGTGTGAGAAGGATGGAATCGAATGTCCCAGCGAAATGGAACGTAAGAAGATTGAATAGAAAATCACACTAACGCAAGATGTATTCTTACCTTTTACTCACACATATAAAGTTATATATCTTGCATTAATGTTAAGGTGCGTTCACGTTTGAGATGTATATGATACATGATAATAATAATTTATAAGTAAAATAATAAGATATATGGGTACCAGAAAGAAATATCGTTAATTTAAAAATAGTCCTCACTGACAAAATTAATAGTTCACATCAAAAGTACTAGAACCGAAATCTCTTAAACAATTCCTTCACAGACCATACTTTAATTTAAAAACATATTTATAGAAAGAAATATGATCAATGTAGCCGAACCCTAAGGAAAAATGTCCTTTCAATGTGTGCGTCTAAGAAAAGCTGCCATATACGAACATTCCAGATCAACCGTAAACAGATCACTCACACATACACAGGTAAAGGCTTAGAATACGCACACAGACACACACAGACAGGTGACTGTCTACTCTAGTTTATTATACTGATATTTGGTTTGTTTTGAATATCTAAATAGATAGTATCATCGTAGACGCGTATACAATTCGAAATTTCGTACGTTTCACAGTGATTGTCTATAGTTTTTTAGCTAAAAAACTTTCGAATTATATAACTACATAGTTTGGGAATAATCTTAATTAGTACTTTTGAATAAAATCGAACTGAGGAAAAAATTTTATTGAAATAGTTTTGGTACTTCACTATTGAACTTTTTTAAAATACTAATTTTACAATCCGAAGGCTACCAATCCAATTCTTTAATAATAAAACGTTCGCATTATAATTATTATTTTGCTTCATTTCACACCGCATCAATTCATTACGATCCTATAAGTAAGACCAACACAGTTCACTAACTTACATCATAATCACTACCAACCCTTAAATGCTACAACAACAAAAAAATACAATTCGTCCCAACATTTTATCGTGCTCAAATAATATCAATACCAAAAATCAAATGTCTACATATATTTGGTAATACGTTTTTTTATAGCCGTCTAACACGGAAATTAACCAATTCGACCTGTTACAGTTCATCTATGTAACTTTTTACTTATATAGTAATGTACAAGGGGATATTGCTGACACATTGGTCCATTAGCAGACAGCTTAGTATTGACATTTTATGTCTAGTACAAATATAATTTCAAGAAAACTATCAAAATATACATACATACA
Source organism: Tineola bisselliella (assembly GCA_028551675.1). NCBI lineage: Eukaryota > Metazoa > Arthropoda > Insecta > Lepidoptera > Tineidae > Tineola > Tineola bisselliella. The sequence goes on from JAPWLS010000735.1 coordinate 97,709, forward strand.
TAATACATCTCAAATAAAGCCCTAATTTGACGCTTTGACAAGTTATTCATGAGTATCAGGGGGGCTACTCAGGCGCACGAACTTCGGACGAATATACGGACGTTTCCTACTCAGGAACTCTTACGGGCCTGTAATCATTCATGAATTTACAGATTTGACAGTAACTTTACGACGGATAGCCTAGGCTACTCGGGCCTTATTTTACAAACGTTTGACAGGGCTTTTTACGGGCTTATATGTCAAAATTCACGTAAGCTACAGAAGTGAATGACGGATGTATCACTAAACTTTGGATATGCCTGAGTAGCCCCCTGGAATAATATAAACATTTAAAATATATAGGTCCGAAACAATATTTTTTTCAAATAGAAATCAAATCCGCAATAGACTACAATATCACTGATGTCGCCTATATATAATTTTTTTCTTATACCTGACTGAATAAATCAAATGGAATAAGACTAAATTCTTAGTTTACATTCAATGCTGCCAACATTAACATTATTGTGACGTGATGTGGGTACATTTGTGTTGGTACGCTTTCTTGGCAATCGTGTGTAATGCAAATTTGACAGGCTTACACTTAGGCTGCATTTACATTAGCGACGTAAACGATTTACCTAGTTTAGATTGTTGAAATTTTGCCTCATGTACATTGAACAAAAATGATACAGATCGCAATTTAAATCGTGTTAATTCCTTCGCAGTATTGAAAAAGAAATTACATAATAAGAATATTTTTAAATTTAGAACTAAGATGACCCACAGTTTAACACAAAACATGGGCAGAGTAATATCAGAGGATAAATAATGCGTTTACGAGTTTCTCTGAATAACTGTTTGTATCTCTGATAGATATATAGCACGAAATAGTAATATCAATAAATAGTATAAAAAACACTTTATATTTTCAACATTTGAGTATCGTTCGATTGATATACGAGTAGTGATGTATTGAGTATATATCGATATCGAGTTAACGTAAATAAATGACGTTCTTGACGGAGTAATATCGAGGTAGCTTTCCAAATAAGATTTTTCTATATTGCTTTTTACAATTACGTTTTATTGAATCTCTCATTCTGAGAGTTATTTTGTAGCTATTTATTATTTATTCGTCTTCTATTAAATAAGGTATTGCGTTATGAATTACTGAGTATGGTATTTTAAAAAGAATTAGAATTTCAAATCATAGTTTTAGAATTATTAAAATTCTACTTTTTTTTTAATTTCGAATATTCAATTTTATTTAAATAATGTCTGAAGTAGGCGATGATTATGTTATTTGAATTTATTATTGTGTGACTTTAAAGATTAAAGATTCTATAATTATTATGAGCAATACGGTGCACATGTACCTCCTAAGGCTGGCATAGCAAAGACGACTGTTGCGGCAAATAGATATAACGTTAACATATAAGTAATAAGGCCACACGCAAGGCAAAAATATATATTAAACAAACAAAAGGCTGCTTCCAGAACAGAGCTGATACAATTCAGGATTTTATATAAATAAAAAAATCTCTACCTACCCCATATTACCTATAATGTATTCAAGAACACACACAATGTACTTCGAAGTACTAGAAACAATAATAACTTTAAAACTCTAAGGCATATGCAAAACATAAAGTTTCGACTGCACGGAGAAAACAACAAAACATTCACTTTCAGATACTAACTTCAAACATCCCCCAGTTTCCGTTTCCACCTCCCAGTTTCCCGTTTCACCCCCTTAAAGGGGGACATTAACCTTGAAACAAATTGGAAACTGCAAAGTTTGCATAGAAAGGGAGAGTGTGATAAAACTAATTTTACTCTTTGTAGGAGGAAGTTTTAAGGACGCTTTACACGCATTCGCTCACTTGAACGTTGTACTTGCAGAGTCAGCTGTCACTGTCTATTACAATTTGATAAAGAAATTAACATATTCGAACATCACATTTTTGATATACTCAATACAACAACGAAGAATCTATACAAACTAACTATGCACAATAGTAGCTTTAAATAGCTCTCCTGTAAAATTGCGATTTTGTAGATTCTACCGTATTAATAGGATCTGGCATTATATGCAACTAGCTTTTATCCGCGGCTTCGCTCGTATTTAAGTCATTAAATAAGTATCAGAGAGCATTTCAATAGAACTATACTCAATATTTTACTATAGTCAGTGGGAAGTATAGTAAAAAATTATATATGATTATTATTTTATTAAATAAAAAGTATCCTATGTTACTTTTAGTACTTCCAAAAATATGTGTACAAAGTTTCATGATGACCGGTTAAGTAGTTTTTGCGTGAAAACGTAACAAACAAACTCACATTCACATTTATAATATTAGTAGGCATGTAGGAACTCCAAACTAGGAAGAATATCTGTACGATTTGAATCTCCAATATCAAAAATATATTAACAAAAAATTGTTTTAACAAGCATTAAATCCATGACTGTCTCTCATACTAGCGCGTTAATTACTTGCTACGTGACAAAGGGCGTCAATAACATATTTTAAATATTATAGATAACAAGACAAGTACTCGTGTAAACGCGCACAAAAGCAAAGCAAACGTCATTTCAAGCAGAATTAGATAATGCATCACGTCTTTAAAACTTTTTATAATATTTAATATTATTTAATGCATTATATTTAAATGTATAATCAATAAGTAGACATATATGCGCGTTTTTACAATATAATAAATTGTTTAAATTTTTTTTTAAACTTTAAACTAATAGAATCAATCTACCAGCTCTTGCGAGCTAATAAACGTGAATATATACAAAATATTAGAGATAATTTAAAATGGATTTAAACACAGGAAGTCCACGTTCTTATCAATATATCGTCTGGACAGGAACCGGGGTACCCTACTCATAGGAACCCTCAGGAAGATCCGGTTTAGATTTAAGCTGTTTATTGTGTAACAAAATATTTATTTTAGTATACATTACTGTTTTGGAGTGTACGGTAATGAAGTGGACGCGTTTCATTCTTGATACCATTTTTAATAAGTTCTAGAAAATTCAACGTTACTTAAGTTTTCTGATTATACGCAAATGATATCACGTTTTTATGACTCATTAATAATAAAATAATACGAAATATTGGTGTGCTAAATTTGCAGTTTGACAATGGCAACTTGTTACAATATGACATAAAATACGGCAGAAATTAAAAAAAACAAATGTCACAAATTACAGTATTGTTTGACGTGAACTAAACAACGCAAGTGAAATAACTTCAAAAGTCTAGACGTAATAAACTTGTGTCAAATAACGACAACGGATAAAAATCTGCCGAAATATTGTATCGATATAGAAATATCTAATTTGTTAGTCTTTCAATGGAATTGTTATTTTTCGTGCCAAGATCGTTACTCTTCCATTTTCTCCTAATGTCCTCGCTGAGGGTGCATTTCTCGCGCCAAAAAGAATGGGAAAATTGATTCTGATATTTACGAGTAAATAAAAAAGTTTGAACTACAAACATACATTTAAAAATATGTAATAAAATTACAATAACCCAATTAGTCCAATCAATGAACTTTTGATCCCATGTAAAAAAAAATCTAACCCAGACAAAAAAATACACAGACATAAAAAAGACACTCATATTCTTTTTTTTTCCTATACGACTGTATTTTTTTTGTCCGGGTTAGAATTTTTTTTGTTCATTGATTGGACTAAATATGTTTTGCCCTACTGTGTAAATTATAATAAAAATAGAATTTACTTCAGTTCAATAGTTATGAAATATTTGTTAACATATTAATAAAATAATATTATTTATAAAGTTCGTATTTGCACCATCTTGCATTTCCCTAATAATTACATATCGATCCCGACATAATGATCTGGCGCATCAAACCATAAATAAAAAGAAAAACAACAATAAAACTAACACCCATGTTAATTTGCAAACAATAATAGGGTAGCGGCACCTGTTCTAGTCACTTTGAACACCTTGATAACACTTGACAGTTGGTACCCCGCGGTTCTAACAAACATTTACAATTAACGGGCGCGCATTTTAAATACATAAAACAAAATGTTAAATGATAATTGTCATTTAGTACGTAGATATTTATACACTTAATAAGTTACTATTTATATAACGAAAACAACATGTTTTATATGTATATTATGAATTAAAATCATATGTAGAGACTATTTTCGAACATAATTTTTAAGTATATATCTACTATATATTTAAATAAAGTGTTAATCTTACTACCTATTCGAATAATAATGCTTATTCATTTGTTTTACTTTAAAACTGTACAATATAGGTACTTATTATAAAGGGGATCTATTATGATGAAATATTAGAGGAAATAAACCAAATCTAGAATCGTTCAAAATAATACCGCATAGGCTTATAATTACATTTGTTTTGAACATGATGTCTGATTTTGACCAAGAAATAAGCCGCAAAAAGACTTTTTAATTAGTTGTTTTAACTATCTCAAATGTTTAGTACCAATTTCTATATAAACCAACACAGGAAGACAGAAAATACTAGTAAAAATACACAATTTTAAATTATTTTCAGTATTACCAATTTAATAAAACAAAACATTAGATACTGTGACGATAGAAATAGTAAAGAAACGCCCATATTTATATAAAACTTATGCCCCGGCGTGCATGCCGCCGGCCCATTACTGCACCTTACAAGGAACCGCATTATTCCCACAAGAATGCAACAATAAATTTAATAAACAATTATAAATTATACAGAATAGTAGTGGAGAATGGGTCTGGTGAGACGCTTAGGGAGCGCTCTCGTTTCGAGATAAATTTTCATTGTCTATAATTGGCACCGTTACCCTTAGGCTTGCTTTATTCGTTAGTTGCCGTTATTTTATCATATTGTTATTCACGTTTATTCACTAATAAGGGAGAACAGCAAGAATTTCTACTTTCATTTTCCTAATAATGATAATAAATACGCGGTATTATGGTATTGGAACAAAAACGATACATACCAAAACATGTTGTTTTTTTTTCAAATAAACAATTATTACGAATAAATAATTACCTCGATTGGAAGTCATTTTTTTGCAGTTTTAAAATCATGTTTAGGACACTCGAATGTCTTTTCTACACATAACAATATTTGCTTAGTGTTTTAAATTGCTTTATTTGTACTTAATGTAAAGGAATGTGTCAAACACTTATTTTAGACGGCACAGTGAAGACGTTTGTTGTTTATAATATAATAATGATAATAATCCATTACAACTGTCTACTGTAACCTAGCTGTCATTACGTTCTGTTACACGCATTTGTAAGAAATCAGAAAAGATAAAAAGAAAAACTGCAAATTAATGTTTAAACTGGATATTTAAGTACATTCAAAATATTGCTATTTTATGTTGATTACTGTCTAATGATTGCCGTGGTTAAAGATTTATTATTTATTAGTAAGTACCTAATTTTTAGTAAAAAACTACGCTTAAACGTTATTTTTGAAAACGGACCTAAAAAAAGCTAACGCAGGGATTTCTTCAACGAAATTTTAAATTAAATGCCAAATATTTATACTTATTATTTAGACTTAAGTAGGTAATGACATTTGTATGACAGTTTATCATTATAACGGCGTAACAGTTAAAAGGCTCGTAAATAACTTTAATACTTCTTAATACACATCAATCGCATTGTCACATTGCGAGTGTACGTAATATTTTATACCTTTTAAGGTAATTGTTCCATTAATGACCATAAATGAGAAGTCATGTAACATTTAAATTTATATATTAATAATTAAATACTAAAATGCTGCTTTATGCTTTATTGTGTTCTGTCTCTTTCGTTTACTATTCAAAAAAAACGAGACAAACAATCGATGTGTGTCCCTATCAACCTGGATCCCCTCAGACATTTAATTCGCGTGATTCAGATGAACATATAGATCAGAAAATATGATAAAAATGACCTAAGATATATATGTATAGTTAAAATGTACAATTGTTTCCGTAGTAAAGAGTTTTTAACACAGCCTACATATCTCAAACTGGCATATGCAGTTATAGACAAGTGATTACTTAACGTGACATTATTAACATGTGTGTCGCATTATTCACATTGGATTTTTTTTATAATAAATTATTTTATTTTTACATAAACTCGCAGCCAGCGTATATTCAATACTTGGAGTTGAGTTAGTATGGAAATGGACTCACAATTGTAATATTAGTTGGTCCTTTCTTTTTGTTAATTAATTACATCTAGAATTGCTGTATACATATCTATAATATTATGTAGTATAGTAGACATATGACTGTAATGTAACCTATCATTATGCCGGCTTGATCGACAAATGTAGGCAAATTTGCGAATGTCACCCATGAAGGTTTATTTAGGAACATGATTTAACTAATTTAAAAAGACTTCTTGTGGCTTACCAGCTAATACCCCCATTAGTATTGATAACCAAAAATATATTTAAAAAAAAGTCTATCTCCATATAATTGAGCTCTAACAGCACCTATACGAATACACTATATAGTTTCCACGCTACAAGTATGTTAGAGTCATATGTTTTTGTCATACGCAGACCACCTTGCTTGTAAAGGTGTTCCTATGACAATATCTAGGTACCCCATTATGACCTATGTCTATCTATCTATTGAAAATGTCATGATAAATGTCTAATTTTATGCGCCGTTTATGGGCTGTTATTTCAGACATTATCTTTAGTTAAATTACTTTATAATACAAATATTTTTTTAAAGAATAAAAGTAGATTAAAAATATTAAATTTTAAATTGCTATACCGGCCCTAAGGTTTTTAATTAATGTTTAAGTGTGCTGGTATCATTGTTAGATATTATAATGATGGCATTTGAAATTTATGTAAGATATATTCAAACTTGTACAACAATGATGAAGTTTTTTTATAATAAATTGACATTATATCGGGGCAAAATTAATACATAAAAAAACTAAAGCTAGTTGTAAGTTAGTTGGTCGAATATTCCAGTCTACCAAGGTAGGACCACCTTATTCGCCCATTGTTAAGACTATTTATTTATTTATTATTATATTTTATTTACTTTTAGTAATTGGACTCCAATAGAGCGCTTTTCCTCGTCAATGCAAATACAAATATAAATGAAATAAATTTATTAATCATTAATTTGATTTAGCTGATGTATATGGCATTGTCCATTTACATACTAATATCATAGCTAGCTTGGAAGTAGCCGAATCCTTTCCATATATCTTATGAAGCCAGTATAGGGAAGGTGATTATTGTACATTCTATATTGTAGTAGCGATTGTATCGGCCCTTTATCAGAGCTTTATTTTAGCTTAAAACAGAGTTGTCTAATCCCTAACTATCGTAAAAAATGTAATAATTTGATCACTTCCTTAAACTTGTTAAAACTAATAGTAAGAACCAAAAACATTGTAACAATACAAATTGTATATATTAATTATTTAAACTCACCAAATTTCATAATAAACTAAAGCAAATAGTCACTTTTACTTCGGCCGTTTCTTCGAAATCACACACTAAACTAAATCTCTTTAACCCTTCAACAACAGCGTGGGTAAAAAATATACTTTCACCTATTAACCTGCAAGGGTCTGCAACCCTTTTATGTATCTTTTAAAAAATCATTTTGGTATTGATAATTTGACCCTTTAGCAACTACCACATTTAAATCTGTTTTTGATTTTTATATTTTGTTACTTGTGTAAAATATATATGATATTAATTCATAGGTTTATAGGCGAATTCCTTTTTTTTAAATTATAAATTTACATCAGATGGTATTTAAAAAAATTAAGTATCCTCAGTTACGAGACCACTCGCCTCATTTATTTATGTCGTTATAAAACCGAATTGCGAGTTAGTGATTACAGGTCATATAAGAGGTCAAATCATAAAGGTCAAACCAAAACCCATACAACATGCCTACCTGAGATTCAACAAAAGGATGTTTAAACACATTTTTTGCTTATTGTCTATTAACCCTTTCATTTGGAGCAGGAAATCATCTTCGGGGTATAAGAGACACCTGCCTGCTACTACCGATTTTTGTAGAAAGTGAACTCATTTGAAGGGTTAAGTGTCTATAGGTGCCCTTTTGAGTTAGTTTTTAATAAAAAAATATATAATCGAAATAACATTTGTTTTTTTTTCATATATTATTTAAATCTATATTTCTGTCATAAATTATTCGCAAACTAGTTTTTTTTTAATTTGACATTTAAAACTTTCGTAACATCAATTATACGAAAGAAGAAAAGAAAATATTTGCAAACATGTTCTTTGATAAACAATATAAAATAAATAGAAACTTTCTTCCAATACAATAACGAATTTAACCCCATAACTTCTTCAATACATTCAAACCGATTATCTTTTTCTTTATATAATATTTAAAAGAATTTAACGAACATCTATAGAAAAAAAAACGTATGCAAATATAAATCAAAAAGTTGACAAAGAAAACAGTAATTCAATAACGTCTCAGGTGTTCGAATTGTCAATAGCAAATCTAATTTCTAAGCTATTGAGTCAAAAATATAACGTACATTACCGCTTTTAATGTCAACTCTTAAAATGCATACTACACCAAACGATCAATGTATTTCTTATATATTGTAATAAAGAAAAGATGGAGATATTCGTGTGATTTTTTTTATCTAAAAGGGTTCAAATGATTAATTATATTTAACGTTTAAATAGTTTAAATTATTATTATACGAATTTAGTCGGCTTTCGAATCGAGCTGTCACAAGTAAAACGGATCTGTTAGCAATCGGGATCATGAATTTTTACTAACGACTAACGAGCACCAGCAATCTATCAAATGAACGAAAGATCGAGACGTTCGAAAATTAACAAAATGTATCTAAAATATTGTAGTTCCAAATCCGCACACGGTGGCGCTGCTCAAATTTCCATACAAATCGCTTGAAGCGCACTCGGTTCAACAGGACAACCTAAAACATAGCCACTAGACTTTTTAACCGTCGTTCTACTAGTACGGGCATTATTTACGAATATAAAGCTTCCAAGCACTTCCTGGTCCCTTTATGCCCTAACACAGGTCAATGACATTTTAATAGAAATCTAGCGTTTTTCAAAGACTTCGGTTTTATAATAGGAAAAAAGCGTTCATTCGAACAAAAAAGTGAACGTACAGCTGTGCATATTAAAACACTAATGAAAGTTGTAATTGAGAACTGTTTAGACGTCGTGTTAGTTGGCCCACACATTTAAGTATCATTTTAATTACTATACTAACAATTTATTTCATTTTATTTCATTTTATTTCAATAAATAGAAAACCCTATATACAACATTGCTCTGTCTACAGAACTAATCTTCTCTTCCTTACATTAGTACCAAAATGTATTTATTTATATAAAAAAAAGTAACAAATGCGTGTGTGTACGTGCGTGCGTGCGTGCGTGCGTGCGTGTGTGCGTGTCTGCAATAATAATTACAAATACCATCCTATAACATACAATATTTTGTTATAAATGAATATATACCCATTAAATAGCATTAATAAGGGAATGTTATTACGATCTATGGGCAGAATCAACTGTTGCTAAAAGCACTCAGTCATCTCCGCTATGCCGAAACATTTTTGAAATAATTATGAAAATCCGCATGAATTTGTTGTTAGGTTTTTTATAGATATTATACCTATACTAAGGCTTAAAAAGCTTTTAAATGAGGAAGCGAACTGTCAAAGGGAATTGGGGAGTTGAAACATTGTAAATGTTGTTTCTCCTCTGCTTTTGGAGTTAGACATAACTGTGAAAAACCCAGAAACTAATTATATATGTTATTTTTCACGCTACCAATTAATAAATTACCGTCTAAAATTCAATTTTTAAATACAGAACCGAAGTGAATTTGCCTCTGGTTCCGCTACCATGTCGGTAACACAGAAATGTTAGGTTATTTAAGTTTTCTAGGGGGTTGTCACAAAGCACGCACCCGTCATGTCAGGCATTGTCATATACCTGATTTACATATCGTTAACTTTCCTATGCGACATTAAATTCTATATACATGGTGTTTGAAAATAATTTAATAATATACATCTTTATTTTAATTTTAATAATCAAATCCCACCATAGACAGATCTTATGCATAGAGATCACAACTAATTTAATATACCTACTATATATAATAATAAAATTCGTTGTTATACCTAATAATTTTTACTTGGTAACTCCCAAGCTGTTAGCTTAGAGAATTTAGTAGGAGTAATTGATAACAGTTGACGATCTTATGGATCGCATCAGATGCCCGACTACAAAAAACACACACTGTACAGTGTAAACCCGGAAACGCAGGTAAAAGTCAAGGTGTGTAGGCTTTTGAATAGTTTTACTGTTATGCAAAAATTCAACGTAACCCAATATGCAAATGCTCCAACCCCCTTCAAAAATGTAAATCTCAACATTTCTTTGAAAATAGATACAAAGGGTGAACGATGTATAACCCATACAATTTTATTTTGAATCGGATCAATTCGGCTATTGATTTTTGAAGAGATTTATTGCTATATTGGGGATTTTAACTTCATAGAGAAACTTTATGATTGAGTACAAGTAAATAATATATTTTTTTAAATTATCATTTTAGGAGTATATTACCCCAACCTCCCATTTAGAGGCAACCATCATTTTCAAGTCTGACATCCGTGGAGATCTATTCACGTTTCAGTTTCAACTTGAAATGGAATGTGCACATTCACTTCATAGATTTCACTCTAGCTTAACATCAGACATATAGTATATAGCCACATAGCGAACTGCTATAAAAAAGATAGTATAAACATAATATATACGTGTATATATATATATACAGGTATAGCAACAAGTTTTCAAATAGTTAACACAAACAGCTGTCTATTAGTTTAGTTGACAATTGGCGTGGGTAAGATACAAGGGAAAGGCGGTACACAATTACCAGTGTGCCTATTTATCACCAATTTATTTACATTATATATGTACTAAATATATAAAATGGCATCTAGCCACAAAAATGACACACAACCACAAAAATTCAAATAGTTTTATACTACATATATAAAAATGATAGACGAAAATAAAAATATATAAAAATGGCAGACGGAAATAAAAATAAATATATAAAAACAGCTGAAACTATAGTCAATTGGAAACCATAGTAAAAAATAATATTTATTATCCTATGTTACTTCTAGCCAAAAATATGTGTGTAAAGTTTCATGATGATCGGTTAAGTAGTTGTTTCGTGAAAACGTAACAAACAAACTCACATTCACATTTATAATGTAGTAGAGATGTGAAAATACTAAAATTGTTTTAAATTTGTGATTACATCGTATCGATTTGGAAAGATTCAAGTTGCTTTAAAAACTTGCCCGATAAATATTCAAGTCCAGCTGGTTTTTGTTCTACAATCATATTTAAACGTAACTGTAAAATATTTCTCAGTTTTATTTTAAACCAAAAAATATTTTTTTTTCGAAAACAATTAATCAATTATTTATATATAAAAATGTTGTTATAGGAACATAGAACATCGTTGATTTGATTGACCCTTCGCTATATGTAGAATGTGGGGGCTAACCGTTGTATAGGAAGTGGGTTGGACCGAATCTAAATTTATTTTTGGGGTAAAAAATCCAAATTGTGTTCCACCATTGAAGCAATCAAGTGGAAAATTACCACTTTTTAGGGATAACATTTTTTTACATTTATCATGTCGTGCATTTCGTAATTGTCATTAAAATACTTTATATTTTTTTTAGGTATATATTAGTTTTAAGTATATATTATTTATATCATTGGGTTCTAGAAAAAAACTTCTAAAGAATTGAACAGCTGAGTGTATATAAAAGAAACTCCTAACAACGCTTGAACGTTAAACATGACGTAAGTATTATTATTTTTTTAATTTTTGGAACAACTACAGACTATAAAGAAATACAAAGTCTAGTTTAGAAATCAAATTTAACATTTTCCAATTTTAAAATATTGAATAAAAAATTTTATAAATAAAAACAAAGCAAATCATTATTAAAAAATACTCATAATTAAACACTAATAAATAATTATATAAAAATACAAACCTATAAATTAAACCACTAAATAATATATCTAATTATACAGAAAAAAAAAACACTAATAACATAACAAACTTGGAAAATTAAAAAAACAAAACACTAAGGTAAAAAAAATCCGAACGCCCTATAATTTTGGAATGGTTCAACCAAAAAATTGTTACCGTACTCCGGACTTGACCCCACCAGTGCTGACACCCCTGACGCTCACCACCCCGAAAGGTGCCGCCCAATTTATATCTTAGGGGAGGCAACGATAGTTCTATGGGGTGACAGATGTGAACTTATAAGAATATTGTTTATTTTTTCTAGCTTACCAACGGTTTTTGTTACCGTCAGTTTTTTCAACGCGTAAGATAAAACTAATTGGAAGATCTAATAGTAATTTTTGCTTAAAAACTTGTATGGTCGGTTGCTTGATGCTTTGCTAAAACAGTTATATTAATAAGGTATTTCATTTTTACAATAAATGAAATACTTAAGAAGATGATCAATTATAAGCTAGTAGTTAAATGTTCCTTTTAAAAAAACTTAAGACAATGTTTTGTTTTACACAGCAGAGCGTTATCAAAGTGGGATCGATTTGCAAGTCGCCAAGTGTAAAGAATGTCAATCTGACTGGTATACATTCATCTCCTTAAGCCGGCATAGTAAAGGTGACTGATGCAAATATTTGTCTATAAAATAAACCGCAGAAAATCAGATGTGGTCAAATGATACGTCACTTTAAAAATACAATAGTTGTCGTTATGATTTTTTCAGTAAAGAAACAATAGATTATCAGAATAATCAATATTAGACGTAATTTTAATAGACTTGTATTATAAGGATATCACATTAGAAATTTCTATAGTCATTTTCTAGTTAGGAATTGTAAGTTATCAATTCTACACCACTCTTATTTAAATCAGATTATACCATAAAACTAATAAGAAACAAGGGCGCCATCTATCGTCATGTGAAAGCGTTATCTCCGCAACATGAGCATACGCGTTGCAGCGACATCTAGTTTGTGGCCTCATGAACTATAGTCAGTTTAAGAGTTTCATAAAAGCTTGAACTATTTTCAGATTATTCTATACCATTACAAATAGTTTATAAATAATAAATCACTGAATACGCTATATATAGTGGAGTTAAAATTAAATTTAATAATGCATGAACAATAAATAAAGAAAAGGTGACAACAAAATCATCTATAGAAAGCTTTTGATAGTATTTACGACTAGAGCCGTAAATATGTTCGTCAAATTTATTAATATAGATTTAATTAACACCACGCAGCATTTGAATAAAAATGTAATCACGACAGCAATTTTATTACAATTACGGGAGTGGAACTGGTCGATAAAAATGTCAGCTCAACCAGCTCGTGTATTTAAATTTTTATCTTGTATAATAATTAGCTATTATTGTTTACTGTCAACTGTTTTTTTTTATAATATGATTCATAATCTTAGGTTTTCCCCTATTCCTATCCCTACTAATGTTATAAATGTGAATGTGAGTTTGTTTGTTACGTTTTCACGCAACAACTACTTAACCGATCATCGTGAAACTTTGTACACATATTTTTGGAGATACTAGAAGTTACACAGGATACTTTTTGTTAAAAAAAAATATTATTTTTTACTGTAGTTTCCAATTGACTATAGTTTCAGCTGTTTGGAATTTTTCTACATTTATTTTTATTTCCGTCTGTCATTTTTATATATGCAGTATAAAACTATTTGAATTTTTGAGGTTGTGTGTCATTTTTGTGGTAATACGCCATTTTATTTATTTATTTTATTAGTATGTATTAATTTTAAAAAATTGATAATCCCAGCCAAGCAAGAAAATATAGTTATGATAACTATTCTATTGAAATTATCTCTGATACTTATTTAATGACTTAAATGCGAGCGATGCCGCGGATAAAAGCTAGTTATACATATATGATATCCATTGAAATGACGTGTTGTATTTATAATTTATATACCTTCATATCGCCGCATACACAAACTAATCTAGGATCTATTCGAAACACGCAGAATTATTAACGGGAACTGTTTGTAACAATCTGCTTCATCACGCTATTCAATTATAAATCTTAGTTAAGCCTGTGCCTTTGTTTTATACGCGTACATTGTGTGCTGGGGTTCTGTCATTTGTATTCTATGTCGCATAGTCAGCGGAGGTGCAGCGAGTGCAACTCACATAGGTATATCAAATGCATGCATCATAACGCTTCTCTACAATGTTATTTTGATGGAACGGGTAACCTCAAGGATAGTTTATAGGTCCTATTTTGTATTAATTTACTTTAGATCAGTGTTTCTCAACCTTTTTTGTATGCCCTACCTTAGCCTTTCCAAAATCATGTAACCAAACATCCAGTTGATACTTTTATTTGGTATTTATATACTTTTTTCGTTAAATTTGGCACCGAAATCTAGCATTGCATTTAATGGCCCGGAGCGAAAGGGTTAAACCGGTGTCGAGTCCATTTTTGAATTGCCCCCCTTAACAATCAAATTGCCCCTCTTAACAATCAAATTGCCCTCCTGTTGGGAAACACTACTTTAGATTGTTATGACTTTAAAATCTAAAGCTAAAGCGGAGTCCTTGATTAAAAACAATTGTTATCATAGACAGATGTCTACATGGAACAGTCGTCTTCAATGCGCCTGTTTGTGGAGCCAAATATACTCCATATAGATAAACGATCGATAAGCAACTTTATTTATTAATAAAACATTCAATGACTTCTTTAAGTCTAATAATATGACTGTCAGTGTTGCGGCAATAAAACATAAGAGTAAAGGAACGTGATCTGATGAAACTAAAGGCAGATCAATGTTGCAAAGTAATTCTCGTTGATTATTGGCGGGAACGGAATGAACTGTAGTCTTTATCTTGGGATGAATCGCACAATCGATGCATTCTTAGTCTACATAAGGTAATCGTACTGATAAGAGACATAATATATGTTTTAGTAATTCATAGATTACTTGGAGATGGAATGTATACATTATTTCTAACATCTATATTTAGCTGTGTTCTTAAGTAGTCAAGTGTAAGGAAGGTTTTGGAAATGTCTACTGCATTCCAGTTTTTCTTTTGTTTCTTGGTAACACGTCTTCAAGAGAAAACAAAACACAGCCGGTATTACAAAACAACGATTTATATTTTTAAATTAGTTTAATCTGAAAACGAATGGATTTTTTCTATGCTCGAAAGTTGGTCGTATTTTTTTGTAGTATTTTTTTATGTTTGAATTATTAAATGTAAAATAATTCATTGTTTTGTTTATTTTCTACAAGTACAACGTTACTGCTAAAGACATTTACAATAAAATTAATATTTAAATAGCCATCGAGATGAGTTCATAACACGCACGGTTACCTTACTAATTAAAATATAAATGGTGTGGAGTTTCATCATAATGCAGTTTGATGCATCATCGTGATGATATGTGTTATGTATTAAGTATTTACCTATATCTTTAATACATTACTTTGTATTGAAGATTGATTTTCAATCGATAATGAACATAAACGTCATTTTTATTAGCACGTTTTTAGTCTCAACTAGATGTACCAGTATATAGGTCCCAAAATATACAAACCGCAAACAATCTATGTGTGCTACTATCTTTTTTTATTTTTATTTTCTCTTAATGTGTGTAATAAAGAGTTATTATTATTATTATCACCCCCGATATGCCGGCCTAAAAAACCCAAAACTGTAGTCCAAATTAGCAAGGCATACTCCTTTCGTATTTAATGAGGTTATCTAAAGAAATAACCTCAAAATAAAATCCAAAGTATTTTTGTTTTAATACGTTATTATTTTAAATTTCTTAATATGTATAATAATTGTACATAGCTAGCTTGATACGCCTTGAATAAATATCACAGAGGAGGAATGATTCACTATCACATCATCCGTAGATTCCTATTAGAACACTTAGACTTGTCAAAATACAATTGTATTTAATAATACAATGATATGCAGCAACTGTAATAGCGGCTTGTTCACTTCAACAATAGATATAATAATATTAACCACCGTTTTATCATCAGTTTTAACAGATTGTCATTCGCAACTTCAATAGTCAATATATAAATAAAAAAAACAACCTCAACTATGTTTTTTAGAATAATTAAATTTAATATTACATCTAACAATATCAATTGAAAATATTTCTAATAGCGGTGTTAGTATCAATTAATTTCTATAATCTAGTTCATGAGATAACGCATTTCCATAACATGAACATTTAATTATAAGTTATTAACGAGTCGCTTATGGACGGAAATATTCAGATCGATTGAAATCAACGATTAGCATATATCTCTCCTTTTGTGGCGCCAGTCGTTTTAAGGCTGGTCGTTTTCGTAGGATAGGCAGAACTTCGGAAATAAAATATCTAATGTGAAAGAAAAATTAATGAAGAATAATTTAAATTGATTTTTGGAGTTTTAAATAGATACGTTGGCACTTTACTGTACTATATATAATTTAAAAAAAAAAAAACAAAGTACAGTTTCGTATTATTTTTGGAATCTATATCGTTTATCAATTCTTAGACAATAATTTCCAAAGAATCTTATTAGAATTTCATATATCCTTATTATGGAGTAATTTAAATTCCATTTAACAAATAGCAAATATTCATGTCTACAATATAATAAACAAATAAAGTAAAATTTATTAACTAGCTAATGCCCGCGGCTCCGCCCACATAAGTGACTTGATTTGTGCGAAACCCTGATTGTCAGTTTACGCAGGCGGTATACAATTCCTAATCCTTATCTGAGATAAGTAAATCATTTGGATACATAACGAACCATTAATTCAATAATCATGAGACTGCTTTTTAAATCTCCGAGTGTATAATACAAGCGTGTATAATACACGAGTATTAAAGATACTCCTGAAGTCGTGGAAAATATACCTGTTGTCTACACTCTTGCTTAACATAAGAGTATGTTCATATACCAGCCAGGCTACCACAATATAAAAAAGACTCAAAATACACTTATACCTCGCTATACGGCCGCTCTTTATACGGCATTTCGCTATAACGGCCCTTTTCAAATAGGCACGTTTCAATTTACGGCCTAAAATGTTTCGCTATAATAGCAAAGAAACTATTTTTGATGTCGATATATCTGCCATGTTACCAAGTTTCGTGGAATGCATCTAGGCCGCAAAGCGAGGTATAGGAGTATTTCCAAAGACCTATGGAAACATGAACACAAAGAGCAAGCCATGCTTATCTCATCGATCAGAGGTGTCAATCCAACAGTGGGTGTCCGCCCTCAATACTGACTCGCTAAAGTGCAGCATAACGTGTATAACTGCGGACGCGCATTTACAAAAGCTTTTCCACTTACATAATGCATTTAATATAAAAAAAAACCATAGTGTCTTTCTTTGCGTCAATAGTTCTTGGGGATCATTTTATTATTTTTATTCTCTCTTTTAATGTTATTTTATTCATAAATATAATTCAAATTTTTTTATATTTCCAATGATGGCAACCGAGCATATATTTCTGTATATATCTTCAACGATATTGATATACCTATATTAATTTAAAAAAACTTAATTAGGTACTAGTTAAGAATAGTCATATACTGGACTTAGAAAAATTTATTTTTAATTTGAGATATAATTACTAAGGACAACATATATTTATGTAAATGACTTGAATTAGACGTCTTAATAAACAAATCAATATATATATTAACACTAGATTTACCAGCTTAAATATACCTATTTCTACCAAAACCAAAAAAGTATATATTTGTTACAAATATATATAAAATAATATAAACTTCATAAAACTAATTCTTCTGTTATAAATTAAAGAAGATTAGAAGAATTAAAGAAAATGTTACACGCTGTAGGAACTTTAATTTGATCTTGCAAGACCAGTCATTTTGACTGGTCTGGTAAATCTAGTGTTAAAATGTTTTTACTATAGGTATGAACTATTGTAAAAACGCAGCCAGAAGCTTAACTCATTCAAAATGCAGATTTCAATATGACGTGCAATCTATGCACTTGGATGCAAAGAAAAAACAATGCGTTTTGATGATTCATTGCGGTTAAACACAATAATGTTTTCCTTCGAAGGATATTTCCAACTTCTGACTCACAATACTACCTACAATGGACGTAAGATCTAATACCTAGGTAGTTTAGGAAATCGATTATTGTCTTAACAAGATTGTAGAGGAAATAGTACTAAATCCTAAATCCAATTTAATCTTCTGTCTTGACATTGCAATCTTCTCGTAGCTCTTGATATCTGATTACATTCCAATTAGAAATGTGGTATCGATACATGCACTGAACACAATGCACGAGGTTTAATGGCTAAAACACACGGAAGTCTGTTCTGTTAGTCTACTACTTGGATCGAGTCTTAACGACGAAGATGACTGCTGTCTGGAACCCTTTAATTTAATTACTGTAAATACTATTAACGTATTTAGGTATACCATTTGTATTGACTGTCAAGCAGTGGTGTAGGAAGAGGGGCAGAGGAAGCATCATCGCTACTCACAAAGGGGCGCCAAATGGTCCACAAAAAAAAACAAAATTGCTGGATATTTTTTTTATTTTTATTATAATTAATTTCTGGGAAATATCTTTTAAATTTAGTGCCAAAATGTCTCATCAATATATAGAATACGACAACTGGCAATCTGACCCAAAACAAAAGCTTTTTAAATAAACGCATGTATGTGGTAGTGCACATAGCACGTGTAAAAGATTTATATATTCAAATCACATAACCGGTTGTTAATAAAGATATTGTTTTGAATAAGAAGTGCATAAAACAACCGGTTGAATTTCAATTAGAATGCATTTAATATGAATTTTAGGTCTGTCTTTAAGATATCTTGTATGCCTGTTTCCAAACAATTCTGTGGAGCCAATTTTTTACAATAACTTCTTTTGTTAAATGATTTCAATTGTTTTCTGCTTTTTTGAATATCTGATCTTCAGGTGAAACTCTTGCTTATGTGAGTTTGGAGAGACGAAGGTCTTTTTCGTCTTACCCGACTACTTCCGAAGTGGTTCGGAAAAATTAGACCATTTCACGAGTGTTACACTAATACGTATTTAATATTTACTAATTATGTGTTATTTTTTGCATTGTACTTATTTGATGGTGGATATATGATATATAAATTCTGTTTATATATATATTGTATAAAACTGAATCGTGAGAACAAAACTGGTGTACCAAATGATAATTATCGTTGTAAAATGGACACGAGCTATATCCACTTAATAATGTCGCTTTAGTATGCGTCGTATAACCATTTACAAAGTGGACTGCAACTGCATATTTGTTCTTTATGTCGAGTTTCCGCGTAGTTACGTTTGAATAAAAATAGCTGTTTATACTTAGAAGGTTAGGTTCTTGTTTTTAATGTTATATAGTAACGGGTAATTTACAAGTTGATAATTAATAATTGTTACCCATATGGAATAACTTTGCATAATGCTTTCTTAAAGTAAAAATGTGACTAAACTAAGGTCACATTTATACCGACCGCTATAAAAGTGTCATTGAGCTAACATGTAGTAAAAATCGTTTCAAGCATCGACTTGTCCACAATAACATTCGCTTCTAACTTACCATAAGACAATACTGCATATGACAGACTATCATAAAAACAATTGCCAATCGACTGCTCAATAATCCTAATTAAATAATATTTAGTTACATTCTTAATTCAAATATAAAGTGACAGTTGCCAATCTACGAACTAAAATTAGAAAATACAATTAAATTACGCGCAATAAAGAGGGAATGATCCGATTGCGTCACCAATTTAGCAAAACAGAATTGCATACGTTTAAATTACAATATACACACTCGTAGTTACGAATAACCTTGAGAAGTGAGTGAGTCGTCGCTTGGGCATTCTGCTGAACAGAACAAGATGTTGGTTTTAATAAAACTTTAATATATTAGGTAAGTAATTTGATGATTACAATCAATAGGGTAAGTATACGATTGGCATTAATACAAAAAAAAGTGAAACGAAATAGGTATAGTGTAGGTAATTGTTTTTATATCAAAACTCTTCTTAAATATTGCTCGTAAACCGATGTTAATATCAAAGATAAAACCATAGAATATAATTTGTTTTGTTATGTTACAAGCAATAAGTGGGTCAACATTTGGCCTTCTCTTAACACTAGAAAGACCAACACCGTCAATTTGACGGCACGGCGATTTCATTCTTAAATATTTTACACACCATATTTTTGTTTCTTTTCGTATTTTACTACTTTTCCTAATTTGTTATTGTCAGCTTAAATCCATATAAAAAAAACTATTATTTGTTACAAATGCTACTCAATTTACGTGCTAAAATTGTTAATTATTATTTTAAAAAAAGTGATATTATTTTTTCTTTCATTTTAAAGCGAAATACGCAATAATTTTATGAATATTCTGATTAAATCTCTAGTACCGTCAAATTGACGGATGCGGTCTTTAAAGGTATAGTATGCAGCCTGACACTTCTAGTGTTAAAGGGCTTTGTTTAATCGTGAGTTAAATTACGGAATAACTCAAAATGATAAAAGCTGACTGGTCATATGACGTGCTATTATAAAAATATATATCGTATACATACTTACTTATATATGTTATTTACACTACCTATATATGTATATTATAAGCTAAATAAGAATTGTATCTACTAACGTTATATTGCACAGATTATGATTAATGAGTTTCTTGTGATTTTTTTTTTCGTCGTATGTCTTTCTGAAATCTCTTAGATTCTGACTGTGCAAGAGCCTAAAGGGCCTATGTGAAATAAAGGTTTTGATATCTTATTTCATATTTAATAAACATATATATGCAGATCTATTTACAACAAATATCGTATGTTGTTCATTCATCTGGTTCCTCTATGCCAGCTATTCTCAAAGTGTGTTCCGCGAAACCCTAGGGCTAAAATACTGGAAAAAATACCGATAGGTTATAGGAGACTAAATATTACGTAATATTACATTGCAATATGATTATTCAAAAATACATATAAATCAGTTTTTTATAATTATATTAAAGCTTTTTCCTTCGCCAAGAAAGTTTGAGATCCGCTGCTCTATGCAGTTAAGTGATGCATAAAGCTATTCGCAAAATTATTTTATTAATATGAATGATTTTTTAATTACAGAAGAACACATAGATTATAATAATGACTATTTTATATATTACTAGCTGTTGCCAGCGACTTCGTTCGCGTAGTAATGAAGATATAAAGTACTATGAAGTTTAAATTTTAACATGAAAAAGCAGTTAACTGTAATAGTTAGACATATGGTATCGCAGACTTTTTTGTAGATATTGATGTCCTCTATAAAATTGTTGTACATCACTTTGCTCTATTGTCAATAATTTCCGCAGCGTACGCAATATAATGGTTTTTTAAAATTTTTATCACATTTTGAGTTACATTGTTGAAATTTTCATCCGGGTTTTTGAAAGTATTCTATAACCTATGTTCATCAGTCATGTACGATTCTAATGGTAAAATAATTTTTCAAATCGGTCCAGTAGTTTCGGAGCCTATTCAATACACACAAACAAACAATCAAATGTTTTCTCTTTATATATTAGTATAGATTAAACGAAATCAATTAGTGAAGATTTAGACGTAATTATATAGACATTCATATTATGTAAGGGAGCGGTGTTATGAAGGAGCCTTGCATGACACTGTGATTAACCGTAATCCATGCAAAAGCTCTTAGATCTCGCCGCCCAATTACGTTATAAACAGCTAATGAGGGCTCTCGTAATTCCACCTTCGCAAAACTTTAATTTACTACACTATGTAATTAAACGCCTCCGTACACTACAAAATATTTTAACAGGTTTCTTATTTTATTACAAATAAATAAATTAATGACATTTTTTATTTAAATATAAAATTTATAATATTGGTCGCGCCGTTTGCTGGGTTTGAATTCAAATAACACATACATACACATACCCACCTGCACCACTCACAAACTCCCACGTACGCATAAACTACCCTCTATCTCCCCTACTTTCCGCGTCCTTTCCTGAAGCCTATCAGTCAGCTGAAGAGTTAGTTGAAAACGGATACCACAAGGCGATACACGCCACCACCCTCGAAAAAGTCAAAACCTCGTAATCTGTCGTGTGGGAAGTGTTTGAAGATAGTGTAAACCAGCACAATATACAGTCCACTTCAAAATCCGAGGAGATCAGCGAGCTACATCACCAACAGGTTTGACTGATTTTCCTTACACCTCCTTACCGCATAAACCGCCGCAACAAATATTGAAAAGTAGATCAAGTAGAAGTTTGATCATAAGATGAGCATTTAAGGCAAAGTAAAGCAAACTTTATTTTTGTAACAACGAGATAAAAAAATGAGAATTCGAGACAATCGCAGCCTCCATATGGTGTACAGAATAAACGAAATCATGCTGCAATTATTCTCTGACATGAATTGACTTTATTACGTTGACGTGGGAAGAAATAGTACCCGACGGTTTACTTAAAAGCGAAACTTGCTGTGCCAGTTTTGATCTAAAGGTCAGCAATCAGTATTTTATCTAACATACGGGTATATTATATATCCTTCATGCAATAGTTAAATTTAATGATCCGACATTAAATTTATGAATTGTTGGTTATTTCATTACTGCTTTGTTTATGTATAAACTAGCTGTTGCCCGCGGCTTCGCTCCCGATAAAGAAGTATTATTATTAATTAGGTATAGTTTTTGCGGCTTTATTTTTATTTAGCGTGTGTAAAAACGTCTTCATCATAGTAACTCCAATCTTTAATTTCAGTTCAATCAGTCGAAAATCTAATAAGATTTATACAAACTTTCATCCCCTATTTTATCCCCTTAGGGGTGGAATTGATCAAAGTCCTTTCTTAGCGGATGCCTACGTCATAACATCTACCTGCATGCCAAATTTCAGCCCGATCCGTCCAGTGGTTTGGGCTGTGCGTTGATAGATCACTAAGTCAGTCAGTCAGTCAGTCACCTTTGAGTTTTATATATATAGATTGAGATATCAATCCTGCTTAGTGATAAAAATATTACATTACAATTGATTTAATACTGCGAAAACAATTTTATGTCTTTTTATCTCTTATATCTAGGAGTATTTAAATCTGGATGATGTGCATTAGTCTCAAGCCGGCATAGTAAAGGTGGCTTAATATATGGCGGAGTATGGTCATATGCAATAATAAAAATGTACCATTGACATAGGACTACGATAGTTATATCACAAGTGAATAATTGAAATATGTATTCTATTTAGCGTCAAATAGTTATTATATCGGATTTCTTAGATTATTCACAAATATGATGTAAGATTTTTTAAATAGTTTCAGGGGGGCTACTCAGGCATATCCGATGTTTCGTGACAC
Organism: Tineola bisselliella; assembly: GCA_028551675.1. Lineage (NCBI taxonomy): Eukaryota > Metazoa > Arthropoda > Insecta > Lepidoptera > Tineidae > Tineola > Tineola bisselliella. The sequence goes on from JAPWLS010000735.1 coordinate 121,255, forward strand.
GGCCGTCGTCACCTCTGTAGCTTGCGTGAATTTTGACTTTTAAGCCTGTAAAAAGTCTTGTCAAACGTCCGTAAAATAAACCCTAAGTACCGTAAGTGTTCTTGACTAGGAAACGTCCGTATTTTCATCCGAAGTTCGTGCGCTTGAGTAGCCCCTCAGATTACATACAGTCCGTCTTGCCTTAATCATAAAAATAAAACATTGAAAATGTTCATTTAAAATAATCTAAATATTAAGCTGCATAGAAACGTCTAAATTAGTGATTTATTTTAGAGGTTCTCTGTAACGTATTGATTGACATTGCAGTTTGTTACGTTGGAAACTCAATTCCTAACAAAATATATATGTATAGGTTATATAGAGTTTATTTTTATTATTTAAATCTTTACAGCTATTTTAATCTTGGTGAGTATTAATTAATGAGTTTTAATTATGATATTTATATTATTTATTTACTTTTAGTAATTGGGCTCCAATAAAGCGTTTTTACTCAAAAATAAATACAAATGAAGTAAATTTAGTAATTTAATAATTATCAATTTGATTTAGCTGCTGTATACTGGCATTGTCCACTTACATACTAATAGGCAGAGGCGGCTCGTCCTAAAGAGCGCTGGTGCAGTGCACTAGATATAGGTAATATAATATACTATTGTATAGGCATAGTAGAATAGAATGAATGTAATGTAAGGATAGTATGTATTATGAAGAAATATAGATTACTTCTGTAATTTTCGTGGGAGTACACTGCACCAGCGCTCTTTAGGACGAGCCACCTCTGCTAATAGGTATTTGTTTCATGTTTGTGTTGTTATATATACATGTGTATATGTATGTATGTATATTTCACCATATGTCGAAAGAAATACTCAAGTCTATTGTATAAGAAACAACTTTTTACAAGCCCATAGTGTTGTGGCCACTTACGTTTGCATTCTCCAAATTGCTTCGCCGCAATTATCTTATTTAGTTGCACTTGTCCACAATTTCTGTTACGTCGCAGTAATTATTTAATTACATACTTTGTAGTCGATTGTGGGTTGCAATATAGGTGCTTAATAATAGCTTTTTTTAATGTACGAAGTTGACTTTTACTTACAATATATTTTTTAAAGCTGTTGACAAATTATTAAGAGTTCTAGAATAACTAAAAAACCAAATTATTAGCAAATGTTTATTATTCTATTGGCGATGATGACATGTTATTATAATAAAGATAATAATACGTTATTTATTTATTTATTGGGTCCACAAACAGGGCTCTACAACTAGACTTGGATTAATATCACGCTAAGAATTATAATAATCCAATCGTAGGCTCTATGCACAGTGGACACTGCATGCACTAACATTACAATGAGCAACGTTACGTTAGATTTTAAACATATTTTTAAAACTCATTAAAACCATTTAGAATAAGAATTTTGATTTATTTATTTTAAATAGAGGTGATAGAAGACTTGTCAAGGGTCTGATAAGGGCAGCTGTTCAGCAGTTGTAGATGAGTTATTCAGGAGTTGTTGAGTCAATTGAATCAGTAAGCGAGGAACACAGGTGATTCATCTGCTTTGATAGGAAAACGGTTCGTTAGTAGTGAACACCTACATACTAATATCTAATGACTACCAATAAATTTACTTTTATTTAATTATTGAAAATTACAATTACAGTCGCATTTCTTACATAATCAACTGGTCATCTTACTAGGGACTCTCTGCCTTCAGACGACCAATACTTTCAGACTTCATACTTTATTATTAGCCTAACAATCATATTAACATGGAAGCTGCTGTATAAAGTAAATAAAATTCAGTAGCATTTTGTCTCCATTGTGGGATTGTCAGTTTCATTAATTAAAACAAATCCTGCTAGATTTAGCAAAACGTAACTGAACGGTTTTTAAATTGATGTGACCTCAACGGGTGCACTGTGCGGCGTTCATTGCTTGATATTTGATCTTCTAAGTAGACATACTGTTGTCTTTGTTATTAGAACCAAGGATAGTGTATTTGAATCCTATTTTTGGATTCTAACATGAACTTTAACTTCTGTAAAGTGTTTTTAATTTATATTTGGAGCGATTATGACTCAGTTTGCATAATTTAAAAGAATTAACATAGATGCTTTTTTCTACAACAAGCCAAAATACAGGAAATATCTCGATACGAACTCTACTTAAAGATTAACTAGTGTTTTAATTTTTAGTGATTTTTCCCCCTCTTCCTTATATCTATTTGGTTCTTGTTTTTAATTTTTGTTTTTCATTATTATGTAACATCTAAATTATGTATTTTTGTATTTTTATTAAAACTATCCCTTTTTCATTTTGAGCATCCTATAATTAAAATTTCATTTAGTTTGTATAATAAATAATGCTCCTTTTTATAATATATAGTCATAATGTAATTTTGTAGGTAGGCTTTATAAATAAATAAACTGGGCTCGGACACAAACCCCTGTACGAATCTCTCTAGCATCTCGATTGAATTCAATGTAATATAGATGCATAATAAAAATATGTGTATTTTGGATCTCAGTGTTTACAACGTACAATTAAGCAACAAGCAGTACTTTCTAAATTGCATAAATTAATAAGAACTACGTCTCTATACGCTTTTTATACTTTATTAATAAATACATATGTAATAGTAAAATAAAATCGATTTGCCTTCTCTCTATTTAACGACACTTCTCAATAACACCATAAAATATATAATGTCCCTAGAGTGTCGCTATATAGGGTGTATTTTGTAAACAAGAAGTTCTTAGTGACTGACACGTAAACAATTACTCACCTTATACGTACATCAAGTGGGAATTACGTTTACTTGTGTACATTCCAATCTTCAATAGCCCTTGGTCCTTATCTTTACCTTCACGACGTTTCGTGTAGGTTCTCTTCGTTATACGATCCTATATTTGGTGCTAACAAATCATTTCTATGACATATAACCACACTTATAGTTGTACAAACACCACAGTTATGCAATTCAATTTTGTTCTTTACCCGCTAAGTCATAAAAACTAATATATGTTAGTGTTTATAATTAAAATGTGTTTCCATATTTAACAATGTTATTACAGTCCACATGTGGGTTGGTTTTATTTTAATGTTTTCTTCAATTGTTTTGTTTACAGAATTTATAGTGATGGAACTACGTTTCCTTCAATCATATAGACATTACATACTTGAAATATATGAGTACCTACAAATATGTTCAATGTCTATTTACATTTTTGTAGAACTATAAAAATAACATGAACAATTCTATTAGACGTAAAATTCCTTCGAAATACACTATAATTTCATATAAAACCATTCGATAATTGTTTATATTATTTATATTAATATATAGATGTATGGGTAATAGGATTCTGGATTGGCACGCGACTTGTTTAAATTGCTACTGGAGTAGAGTCAGCAAAATAACTAAATTTAGCACTATGAAAATTAGACGGTTACTTTTTTCAACACACACCTCCGTAGTGTCATGCCGGTTTGAGGAGACGAATGCGCTCCATCTCAAGTTAACAGGATTCACTTCTTTCCTTTACACCAGTGGTTCCCAAATTAATAACGATGAAATGAATTTAAAAATATGTATTTAAAAACACTGCAAATGTAAAAATGAAAATTTAAGCAAATTAATACTAATAAGATAAAGCGGTACTATGCAAAAGACTAAAAAGTATGAGAACCACTGCATTACACCAAGGCACGGTTGTGTAAATTAGTTCATGGTCCATCTCTCAAAAAAAGTATTACAATTATTAAAAGAAACTAACGAACCGTAGTTTTAATGCTTATTCATTTATTTATTTATTTATCTGACTCAAAAACAAAAACATAAAAAACAATATAAAGCAGACAAAATAAACAATGTGCTATTAAACCACATAATACTATTGACAATAATATATAGTAGCTTACGATAAAAATCAATTATTATCTAATATAATTGTTTTCTTTAAGAAAATCAAATCAAAAACAATCGATTATTTATTTGTCTATGGGACACCCTGTTAATGCACAAGCTATTTTTACTATACAAAAATGTTGGCAAAATATTAAAAATCATTCATCTTTTTTAAGATACATACAATTTTAAATCATTGAAAGACTAATTTATTGTGCAAAAACATTTAGAATCACCAGAATGTATTATTCTTGGCGCAATTTTCTGCTGACCGTACAGATAAACGGTCAGATAATCAAGATTCGAAGTTTTGCCCAAATGAGTTATGATGACTACAAACTAACCCGAGGAATGCGATCAATGCGCTAATCTTCTGACGGTACACTTATCTCCGCACTAAATCTAAACTGATAAACAATAGAATGCTGACCAATTATTTGGTTATTGTCTACTGTGGAATTTCATAAAATGATCGCGGAAATTGGGCAACATTCCGCGGGATCTGGTTTTTGTTTTGTTCCTTCAAATCCACTTAAGTAATAATAAATTGCTTTAGAATCGTCTTGATATGTAGATATTTTTGTAATAATGGACCAAATTGCGTAGTACATTTTTTTAAACAGGCTTCATTCATAGTTCATATTAAAAATTGTTCAAATATAGTTTTTTTTATGAAATGGTAGTTACATACATTTCATTTTCTTCGCAAAGCCCAATAATGTCTTTACATCTTAAAATAAAAATTATTCAGAGAAATGTACAACTTTATGAAATATTTATAAAACATATCACCAAATTGAAATATTTTTAGAAAAATAAAAATTGCCCATTATTTTTTAACTATTAGTTATATATGTTTTTTTAAATATTTTTTAATAGGGCGTGACCCCCTCTGTCACCAGATTTCGTTTGATCCACTACTTACGGGACATCCTGTATAATATTGATTGACTCCCACTATATAATATTTATATCACTACTAGCTTTTACCCGCGGCTTCACTCGCATTTAAGTCATTAAATAAGTATCAGAGATCATTTCAATAGAAATGAATCAATATGATACCAAGCAGCTGAAACTAATAATTAAAAAAGTATCCTATGTTACTTCTAGTACCTCCAAAAATATGTGTACAAAGTTTCATGATGATCGGTTAAGTAGTTGTTGCGTGAAAACGTAACAAACAAACTCACATTTACATTTATATTATTAGTAGGGATGTTTAATATCTGAATCACGCTGTATAATGTTAGTGTCTAAAATGTTTTGAGCCTATTAGTAGTGTCTGTACAGTGTACACTCGATTGTATGAAATAAGCGGCCGTCGTTATTTAGTTATTTATTAAGAATCCTATTATATTTTATAGTTAGATATTATTCTAATAATTTGTATTATAATTTGTCGCTTTACTCGTATAACCAGTCTGCAGTTAATATTCATAATCGTAAAGGCGTTATTTATTTTGCATACAAAAGTATTATATATAAAATAATAAATTTTTATATTGTAAAATTCATGTGCAATACAAACCTATCGGTGAAGAGAAGAACTAAAAATGTTATACACAAAAATTGTATGTTCAATTGTTTATAATATTTATATATTTTTTATTTATCTTATGTCTTTTGTTTTCAGATTATGTTCTGCAACAACAAACTCTAGGTGAGTCAGAATTATTAATAAACGTGCATACGAATTTGTATGTAAATAATAGTAACCCTATTGCTAACTAAATTCTATTAGATTCGTATAAGGCGCTACCCTCCTCTGTCCGGTAAGCCGACTGTCAGTCAATATTTAAGGTTAAGGCGCCTCCTGCCGGCAAATACCATTAAACAACCAATAAAATGCAAATTTCGCTAAAATTGTGTTAAAACACCCTCGATACATCACAAACATAAAAATATATTATTTTATTTTTTAGTTCATTATAATATAAAATAATGCACTACAAAGACAATTTTAATGCCAAATTCTACTAGTACAATCTTCGTGGCTTCATAATCCGTTTGCCGGTAATACCAATACAAAGAAAATCCTATCTGGATGAGAAAACAAATAGATATAAATAAATATTATATATATGTGAATTTATATTTAACTAATAATATAATCACATCCAAAAATATTTACATGAAATAATATTCTTACTCTGGAAAAAGTTGTGTGCTGCCACAAAGTGAAAGTCGGAAGAAAGTAACATTAAAAGTTCAGCTACTCGCCGCTAGATGGCGCTTAAAGATTGAACGTCCCGAAGCATTCCACTCCCAGTGCGTTTGTGTGCGTGTATGAGCGAGACCACATTATAAAAATAAAAAAGGAGTAAAATAGACAGCAATATGTGTAGTACAAAGGCGTGGTTACGTGCACGCAAACGTTTTTTTTTTGTCGCAAAAATGGCCGGAACTTTAGATACTTTGCAACGGGTCGTAGGGTCACAACTACGATACTATTTTGCACTATTGAACCTTATGCGTTGCAAATAAGGTTGAAAATTATATGTTACTACTTTGTATTTATGTTTAGGTTTTCATTTGAAACGAAATAATTGGCGTCACCAAGTTCGCGGTAACCATAGAAAGAGAAAGTAGAGTGTATCTAGTAGCATGCTAGAAGAGAACGCTGTCACGACCGTTATGTGGAATGGGACGGATGAATTTGCATGACAACGCGATAGAAAGAGAGACGTGGAAAAATATTGGCGGGAAAAAAAGGTATTTTCACAAAAGGTGTGCAGTAGAAATTACGAATATGGGCGCGGTTTAAAAAATGCTGGGGCGCCTGCGCTTTATGCAAAAACGCTCCAACTTAGGAACGGGGGAAAGAGACGTGGCAATGTGTGTGAACGAGCAGTATTACGATATACCCCGAACCGTCGCCACCGGGGACGCGAACATTTCAAAACAAAACCCGTACCTTTTTCCGATTTAATAAATAACTAAACCGTGTAGACTAAAAAGGAAAATAAAAGAACGAGACGTATGAAAAGTATTGTAAAAATCGTGTTGTATTTTCGCGTAATTTCATGTGTTGTTATTAGCATTGTGTTCGTTCCTATTTTAAATTTTTTAAAATTGATTTGTGTACGCCTTTTTTACTTAAAATTCTATAATTTGTTATTTATAAGGTTTCTAAAGTTTTCTTAGTGTGTGTTTCTGTGTTAGGGCCGAATTATTTGCTGTTTGTTCGATAATAGTTGACCTTGATTGGCAACACTCGCCCCAAACTAATGTGTGAGACCATCCGTGGAAAGTAGAATTTATTACCTAGACTTTAATTTGACCAATTTAAATTGACTGTCTATCATTTTGCTTAACTATATGTTCCTCTCGTTTAAATTAAATTGATTGAAAAAAAAAACATTAAAATAATATAAATGCCGTAGATTTTTTTACAGTATTATAAAGTTACTTACACGTGGATTTAGAAAATATAGAGAAAGATATGAAAATTTTGAGATAAACCAGATAAGAGGTGTCGAATGAAGCCAAATATTTATGTTAAAAACAACAGATATAAGGTTTAAAGATTTTTTAGGTAAAAAAAAAAACTAGATTATATTATTTGTTCTGGAATAATCATTTAGGAGATAATTTTGAATACACAAAACGGGCTTGTATGGTGTTCTAAGTTCAACATATATTAGTGTAGGGATTATATAACATAATTATTTTGATTAACTAAGTCAAATGTTTCGTAAGCTTTGCGGCTAACGTCGTCGCTCTAACGAAATGCAGTAATCTTATAAGAACTAAATATGTCCTATTTATATACACTTCTAAATAATTGAAAATACTAACTTTTCCTATTCCTAACGGTTAATAGAGAAAACCGTTAAAAACAACAAAATTCAATATTAATTTAAACTATCAAGCTGTTAAAGCGATATTTATTTGACGTTCCAAGTTAAATTATGACTATTGTATTACGGTATTCCTAACAGCCCAGTCGTTCGACAACTTTCCAAAAATTCTCAAAACAAGACAACTAATTAACTTATGCTGTATTGTCAATAAATCAAACGCCTATTGCCATTTAAAAAAAAAGAATTAACGGTTTTCCGAACAAGTTCCTTTTTTAAAATTTATTTTATTTATCCAAAAAATATAGTAAATATTAAAAGACGTTTAAATAATAATAACCCGTTGATAAATAATTAAATATGAGAAACGCTTGTAAAAATAGTTATTACATATTCAATAAGGACACCAAAATTCGTGAAATTTTATTGCGAAACTAAGTGGGCTAAGAGTGGGTGTACGAATACAACTGTGTAAACGATTTTCTCTCGATTCGATCGTCACGTTTTAGTCATCAGCAACTCTGAACGAAAAAGGTCGTTACACCCAACAGTACAATATTACAAACAGACGACTCGTCACCAAGTCATAAAGTCCACATCTGCTCACACTAATATTAACTTACGCTGTTTTAGTATTCAACTCTAACCTTAATTCAATATACACTTTTGCTAATAATCATCTTTTCAATGATAACTAAAATTTATTTACACAGATGGAATACTTAGTGTCGACCTCTCGTAAATAGATTTTTACTATAATTCAAAATGGCAACACATTATACTTCACACGCATCAGTTGTATATAATTCCATTAATCCAACTATCAAATTAAAAACTAGCTCATGTTAAAATAACAAAAAAAACGAATAGTTAGAATTAATTTTCTTTACCACATGTCGCGGTGCCTATACCAGGGAATGGGTTCGTTAGGGCCGGACAAAAAAGAAACAGCGTCCTCTTTATTAAAATTTCAAGACACGGCACCTCTCATCTACGTGTACTTACAAAGTCGGACACTCGCCACTATCGCATAAGCATTTCAAAAGTACACACACGCATTTACGCCACTCAACTGCCGATGATCTTTTGTCTCCGTCTTCCGGTATAGAAAGTATCGCCGTCTCGCTCTTCACGCACGATCATATCTGTTTCGGTCCGCTCGTCACATCGAAGCTATATGCTAGGCGCATAGAAGCTAGATTGGCGCGTAGCGTATTCAAAATAGGAACGTTAGTAAATGGATGCCAACGGCGTGCGACGTTGTGTGCGTGTCCCCCCGCCCCCGCCAACGCTACTCGGTGCTGGTGACTGGAGCGCGTTTACACAATCCGTTTGTTCGGTGCGGTGGCGGGACGCTCGGCCGGAGTGCTCTCTTCTTGGAAATGCGATCGTCGCGTGAACACGTCTTTAATAGTGACCAATTTTTCTTAGAAATAATTTGTCGTGTCATCATTTTTGACAACTAATAAGAAGGGACTTCTTATGGTTAGTTAAATAAATTCCAACTAGATTTTTTTAAATAAACGAGTGTAAATACATTTTCAAAATTTTTATATTTCTGTCGAATGACTGAGGACTTCGATAAAATTTAAACTGACTATTTACAATATTGACTATGTTATAGATATAAAACAATGAATAAATTAACTAATATTCAAATAATTATGAAATAATTTATTACTGGAAATTATTATTTTCGAATGTTAATGTGAAAATAATGATAATACAAAAGTGAAGAAGTGCAGTGAGTTAAAATTGGAAATGAAATGAAGACAAGAGAATCATTGATTCGGAACCACAAAATCCCGGTAAGTGATTTGTTTTACACCAGAAGAATTATAACCTAATAAATAGTGAAAAAGTGTTCTATAACAAAAAAAGTATGATTATTAAAAAAATGACACTATATTTTACGATAAAGCGCCTATTTATGTATCGATTACTGTAAAAAACGGACCTTTCAATTTAATGGTTGCCGCGCGGGGCTACAAAAAAGATTGGAGTTATTTTTTGTGTTGGTTTAAAAAATACATTCTTGGCACTTCATTCATAGATCACAGAGTTCACGTAGATTTGTTATGCTTCATTACGGAGGCACGTCATGCCGAATTTATGATCAAAACAATTTTTTTACAAATGTTTTCCCTCCAATAGGATATTGCCGTGATATTTGGAATTTCAAAACTCACATATTAGACAGTTTCGCTTAGTTATTGCGTCAATATTTTAACGCGTTCTACATCCTCGAAGAACAAATACAGTTTTTTTTTAAATTTAAAAACCGAATCATAAATTACTACGTCTTAAAACAGTTGTGTACCATATTTAAAGCATTATTTGAATATGTTTTTTTTGTGGCAAAATATTTTTTTTAAGTAAGAGAAGCGACTTGGTGACAAGAATTTTGTTGGCTCGATAAATAATATCAGCCTGTTACCAACGCCCTTATCTAGCCAATTCAAATAAAGTCTAATAAAAAATCACGTGCTTTTCAAAAACACTATGAAATTTAACTGTTTTTAAATTTAAGGACAATTTTAAGTATTTTATCAAGATAAAGTAGTCGAGCATTTTAAGTGGAATAGTGAGCAATCCATATTTTAAATTATAGAGAATTATTTTTGTGATTCAGTATAAAATAGAGGGATTTACCTTATTTTTATTTGTTTATTTATTGGGTCTACAAACAGGGCTCTACAACTAGACCTGGAATTAATATCACACTAAGAATTATAATAATCTAATTGTAGGGCCTATGCACCAATATTTATATATTATTAGTTACAAACAACCGCTAACGAAAACCCAAATAATCATATAAAATTATACTGTATTAGTATGATTGATTTAGATATTTTTTAAAAATAGAATCTTTTTACGTAGTCATTATTTTTTCTAGTAAAATATACCTACAATTTATTTGTTAGGTTCATATATGTATTTAACAAACACGGCCGTTTTTTTCTTTTCTTTTTTTTCTCAATGCTGCAGGCGGAGTGTAGTTACGCCTAAAAATCTCTAAAACAGTCTTATTTAAATAAATAAATATACATTTTAAGTAATATGATTTGATTACATTATAGCACATAGTTAATATTTATTTTAGAACATTGAGTACATAGCAACTGGTGATAAAATTGATAATAACAAAAATTGTTATGACTAATGACGTAGTACGTTCTAAATATATAATATGGAGTGAAATAACCTATGGTCCCGTTTAATTGCCTCACGGATAGTAAATAACTGACATTTAATGATTGTGTTTTGTTTATAATTAACGCTCTCAAGAAATCCGTATTGTTTTCTATGCCTAGGTACGTTAAGGGAGTGACGCTCGCCAATCAACCTGATTATTGGGTGTAAAATATTTTTTTCAAATCTTTTTGCAAAAAATTATGTTTCAAATAGAGATCATGCTTGTCTAAGTTTTACAATGAAACAATATTAGTTATATTTCAACAAACACATGCATGACTTAATCACATCCCTACTAATATTATAAATGTGAATGTGAGTTTGTTTGTTACGTTTTCACGCAACAACTACTTAACCGATCATCATGAAACTTTGTGCACATGTTTTTGGAGGTACTAGAAGTAAAAAATATATATTTTTTTACTATAGTTTCCAATTGACTATAGTTAGTATGATCTCTGATACTTATTTAATGACTTAAAGCTAGTATTATATAAAATTGACTTCTCCTTGTATGGTATATTAGAGTTAACTGTTAGACCACGTATATGGTAATGTTTAAGTAAAATAAATAATAATAAATTTATGGTATTATAAAGTTGGCCGCTAACAAGATTCAACTAGTATAAAAGTCTCACCGCGACCGCGTTAACTGCAAAGTTGTTCAAACCTCAGATTAAAATCAGAACAAACAAGACAGTAAGCCGCATAAAGTATTTTAAATTAGTTACAATAATAAAGCTCGTACTTAATGAGATATAGATACACTAATATCGCAGTCCAAAGGCTAGTATTTCAATAGTTAAGATGACTTTAGTATGCAAGTTGTCTTAAATTATGTTATTACATATTTAAAGAAACTTAAGTGAAATAATATTGCGCATTACAATTGATTAAAAATATAATTATCACAATGGATTGTGGCAATAAAAAGAACAGAAAAAAAAACAAAGAAAGATGACACTGGCAGAATAAACGTCAAAACACCTAATTTTTTTAAATAAGTTTTTTCGGCCTGTAGAATCGAACGCCACACATACATACAGCGCTATTAGACATTACCACCTGATTTAACTGGGAATGAAGTTACCGGCCCTTAGTTAATGTCGTACCATATTTATCTGATAAGAATACAACGATAGAGCAGTAGCGTTTGTTAAGCGTCTTTAGTTTTATTTTCAACGCTGTGATGAATTCCTCAAGTCGGACTAATACTTGATGCGTTTTTGTTTTACAATTTTTCTTTTCAATATATGCATAGAGTTCATTTTTCCTTAACGAAAATGGTATGAAGATATAAATCAGCGGTTAGTTCGATGTTATTAATTTTAGTACGCTTCAGGCGACAGGCGAGATAGTTAGTCTCGGTCCTAGCTTCGATTCTCGACCGCTAATTATTATTTATAGTCACCTCTTATCTTTAGCTTAAGGTTGGACAGTACTAAGATTATATCTTGGAACATTTTCATTGAATTTTACATTATTATTATTATTATTAATTAATGTAAAATACTATATACGGCTTATGTACAGCTAGTTTTTAAATATAAGAAGCCGTCGCGGTATCGCAGGTAACTACGTCATAAATCTTACCGAAATACGGAATAAAAAAGTGAAAAAAAATCACATACCAACATAAATTTGTTATTTAATTAAGGTTATCTTCAATAAACATTACAAGAAAATTATCTTGATACGATTGAAAATGACATTTTGTACTTAAAATATAAAACCAGTTATGGTTGCCGAAAGGGTTCCTCGATACCCACATACATATTGTAGTGGATACATATAAATGCTGCAATATAGGTAGGCAGGATTGCATTTTGTAATAATTTCAATCGGAACACCTGTGAAGTGGCCTGTGACTAGGGATCAGCTAGGGCAGCGATTCTCAAACTTTTTTGACGAAGGAAAAAGCCTTAATATAATTATAAAAAACTGATTTATATGTATTTATCATATTGCAATGTAATATTACGTAATATTTAGATGTAATCTTATAATCTCCCTTTGGTAGGTATTTTTTGCAGTATTTTAGTCCTAGGGTTCCGCGGGACACACTTTGAGAATGGCTGAGCTAGGAAGTAGTCTGGATAACGAGAGGAGTGTGCTCAGTCAATTTGTTGCACGTGGACATTGGTCTGTGGTACATACCAGTTGTCTCCACTCATGGACCACACTAGCTTAACATCAAGCGGAGTATGGCCATATACTAGGCGCATATCAAAGATTAGATTTGGCAGAATAAAATGAAATAAAAAACAGTGACATCTTTAATGGAATTAGGGTTGTACAATGGAAATTATTTAAGTATATTTTTACTATATATTTTTTTTATAAATATTAAGAGTTTTTGTGAATTTATATTTCGAATCGTCGGATTATAAAGTAAGACGCAAAATGACTAAACAATTTAAATATAATAAAATATTATTAAAGAAATAATTAAGCCTAGTATTATAATTTCTAAACATAAGGAAGTTATTACGAATACAAAAATAAGGAAAACGGACCGATTGAGATATATTTATAGGGGTTAATAATTGAAGAAATATCCAGTAATTCAACATAAATACATAATAAGTTTTCTAATACATCAATTATATAGGTACTGTGCTAAGTAATTTACAACACTATAGCGGATTTGAGCAAATTAATCAAAATAAAAGCTATTATAAGTAGCATTAGTATTTTAGATTAATTACACCAGTTTACAAATTAAAATAAAAGTCATGTCCTTTCAATGTATTCCATATCGTTGTATTTAGTAGTAACAACTAAACGCAAACATATATTTATTTTATTTCTATCACGTCTATAAATCAAGTTCTTATTACATCTTATTTTCAAATTACCCATAAGTTGGTTTCGATTTTATTTTAAAATTTTGATGCTGTGTACAATGTCAAAAAGGTGTAAAGTACATCCTGATCGTTTTTGTTATGTGTGTGGTGAATTTATAATATCTAAAAAAGGATATCCCATAACGGAATCACTTAAAGATGCATATTTTGGTTATTTCAAAATGACGTGTTAGATTTTTTTTATAATTTTTCTAAAACTCAGTGCACCTCAATTGTTAAGAAAAAAAAACGTTTCATTTGAAGGACAAAAACCTTGTAAACTAGTGTTATATTAATATGCGTATTATAACTATGTATAGGTACACATTTTGAATTTGGATTACTCTGCTATTCTGCAAAAACAGAACGTAAAAAATCCTTTATCGCCCATTTATATTGGTCGGTAATTACCGCATGCGGGATGTGGGAATTCTTGAAACGCTTGTTAAAAGGGGATCCATATACATTGGTAGTACTACACAGGACTATGCGATATAACTTTCGAATTAACGACCAATAAAAATTGTTGTACTATGTTGTTATCGGATATCTGTATATAAATAACCTATAAACATTAAGAATCTAAGTACACTGTCCAATAGGCTTTAAGATGTAAGAAAAAAGATATCAAAACCAGAAACTACAACGATCATTACGAAATTGGCATCCTGTATTCTTAGCGTAAATTACACCGGGATATTATTGAATAAATAAAAATCATATTAAAAGCTTCTGGTAGCTTATTTTTGTAACATGATTTAATTCTAAACCGATCGCAACTCGATTTTATTTTATAATAATGAAGTTTAGTATTTGTTTAAATTTTTAAATCAGATACGTTAAAAGTAATGTCACGTTAAATTAAGTATTATTATTCGACGCAGACAATCATTAGAAGTTAACTAAATGTCAAATTAAAAGCCGGTACTACCGAATTTAAAATTCTGTGATAATATTACGCACTATATTTATCAGACAAGTAAGCATTTAATTGTTTTATATAATAGGTCTATACTAAGTTAGATCAATTCAATCAACAGAACGGTATTGTAATTTGATTTGAATCGTGCAATACTTGAGAATACCGCCCCGTAGTAGTAAGTGCAGGCTATTACCGTTTGTGGTTAGACGTTTCGATGCAATTTGATGCGCGCAGCACCTCATTAAAAGGCTTGATTATTGAGTGTTAGAGTGCAGGTACAGTTGTGATGGAATTTATAAAGGTTTTATGGGAAATTGTACGTTTATTATCTTACAGCTGACTGTATTATTTTGCTATTAAAATATTCGTACGAGTTTTCTTTTAAATGCAGTTATAATTACTCCAGCTCTTGGGACCAGAAGATAGGTTTACCTTAATACTGACAGACAGAAGTATAATAGAAGAAAAGACTGACATTGTTATATGTAATGTCTGACTGTATCATGGGCAGTGTTATCAACCCTAAACCACTGTGTAATAAAACGCAATGACACTAGAAGGCAGTATCTACTCTTGTTATTTGAAGCCACAGAAAGGCACATGAAGAAATTTAACAAAAATATGTATGATTTTAAAAAGGAAAACGATTCTAAAAATACTGAAGATGAGGCAATTTGAGGATGAAAGTGGAAAATAATTTGACTTTGATTTTTGTTTTTTATTATGTTGTGTTCAGTATTATTATATAACAATATATGTGGGTCCTGGTAACTAATAAAAGTAGGTGATTGTTTTAATTATATGAGGACAGTATGAAATCTGCCTTTTTTACTTTACCTACTGTTTTCTCCTGTTTTTTATTGGTGAGCTGCTGTTTTTTAGTTTCTTGGGGTTGGCAACGCAGATCATGGGTCAACTTGCTTAAACATGCTGGAGCTCCAAGATTTCCGTCTCTAGAGGCCACTATTGTTTTAACCACATTGTATCGATAAGCGTCTTCCTAGAGCGTTCTCTACTATTGAGTGTTATCTCTGCTTAATTTGGTTTTAGTAAAATTGTTTATATCTAGCTATTATGAACAAACCTATACTTCAAGTTCTTATATATTTTTTATTTTTATTGACGTATTTGCTTTTAAACTACGGCGACGTATCATTTAAGAGATCTATTAGTGTAGGCGAATCTTCGTCATCTTAGTAAATGACTAGGTACTAGAACAAATGCTTGATTTCTAGGTTTTTTATTCTTATTATGATTAATTTTAAACATTAATTTAAGGCAGTTATTTTTAATTATTATCAGAAATTTGTAAATTAATTTTCACCTAGATTATATAAATTTAAAAAAATATGCGACTTATTATCGTGTTTTTTTTAAATCCAATAACATTTCGAACGCATTGCAGCCATTTTAAGGCAACCAAACGGTTTTGTATCAAACAATAATAAAACCTATATAGTTTAAACTACCGGCAATAATTATCTACGAAATAAAACTAACATGTATTTAAAATTACAAGAAAATAACCGAGAAAAATGTTTAATTGCACGATCTGTTACCAGGAGAACTCAATTATGGTGGAGCGAAATCACAATTCTAGATATACAACTTTGAAATCAGTTCTATGGACATTCAAACTATAGTGTATAGCCATGATTGTGTTGGTTCACGAACAGCAAAATGCACTAGTGAGTCAGAACGCTATGCGGTCATTGCCTAGAATAGAAAACTAATGACATTACATTTTATATTTATACTTGTAAATATAAAAAAAATACTATAAAATGAGCTCACTTTTTGACACTTTACTATACGAAACAATAACATCTAAGTCCCTGGTTCTATTCCTTTTCACAAGATATAATAATTTGGAGATACATCGAAGCAATATATTCAGCGTTTATCTATACTAATATAATAAAGAGGAAACATTTGATTGTTTGTATGTATTGAATAGGCTCCGGAACTACTGGACCGATTTGAAAATTATTTTTACCATTAGAATCGTACATTATCCCCAATGAACATAGAATATTTTCAAAAACATTAGGGATTCATATGAAAACTTCAATAAGGTAACTCAAAGTGTGAAAAAAATTCATTATATTGCGTACGCTGCGGAAATTATTGATAATAGAGCAAAGTGATGTACTACAGTTTTATAGAGGACATCAGTATCTACAAAAAAGTCACCGACACCATATGTCTAACTATTACAGTTATGTCTCAATAACTATTTTTTCATGTTAAAAATTCATAGTACTTTATATCTTCATTAGTACGCGAACGAAGTCGCTGGCAACAGCTAGTTTATAATATAGCGGAGGTGACTTTCGAATAATATATATCGCAGTAACATTGGACGGACTACTGTCACGTATAGTAGTATAAAAAAAAACTAACTTTTCGGACTTCAGGTGTTTCTACGTATGTCAAATTAGGACTTAGAATTAGTTAGGGTTTTGTTTTCATTAAAATATAGTAACTAATCTGAGTTGTTTCTAACTGGTAAACCAAATCGCGGTATAAGATTCTATTTCTGACCAAAACAAAGTTTTTTCTCTTGAAGGAAATCGGCCGTGCGATCTTTAAATAGGAACAAAAAATTTCAAGTGTTGGTAAAAAAAAACAATGGTTTCAAAATGAGATGTGTCTTTTTTTTAAACTATTTGTTTATCATTAAAAAAGACCCTTGTATTAAAAATAATTGAAGATTTACATAAGTATTTTAAGTACCAAAAGGTCATGACGGGGACTAACTTTTACTTATAGTAACTTTCTCATAAGATACCTCTTGGTCTAATTTTAAATGTTAGCAGACAACAGTCGTATCCACTATGCTGACTGAGGAGACGAATGCACATAATTCAGATTGACCCAATAAAACAATGCATTAATTTTCACGAAAAGAAACAGCTAGAACTTATGCAAGGACTTAATAATTAACACTAGAACTACCAGCCGGTCAATACGACCTATTTTTACCAACCGATCAAAAAAAGTATTTATCAAAATTTGTTAATTATTGTAAAAACGTTTACATAAAAGTCTTGTGAAGAATTTTTGAAACCGGTCATATTGACCGGTTGGTATTTCTAGTGTTAAATATAAGATGATATGGGCTTAGTAAGTATTAGTTACCCTTAAATGTAATTACTTTGCTTAACAATACAATAATATTGCACAATACGTCTCAAAAGGTTATAATTTTTAGGAAGTACTACACCAGCAGGTATGTCGAACAAAAGGGCTTGGATAACAGCCACTTCAAACTGATTATGTTCTATTGTAAAAATGAAACGGGTATTCAACTTTCTATTATACTTACATTGTATCTAGACAGTAATGAATTGCTTGTTACTTTATGATCTTATGTTTTGACAGCTTACAAACCATAAAATTATTTATATGTGCTTCTATCAAATATGTTTAAATTCGATTGTGATAGAACAAAAAGTTGTTTTTTTTTAGTATTAAAAAAACTTTAGAATCTTTGCCTTATTGCTTACTTCGTCTACGTCTATCATTGAAGTGGTAGAATTTTGAAATTATATTTTTATAAATACAATCAAGTGCAAAAGTATTATATCTGTTAAAGAAGTCTCGAAAATATATTTTTGCACGCTTAGATGGTTAGAAGTTTTTGCACTCTGGTACTTTGGTCGTTTAATGACGTATTAAACAGATATAACATAATAAGCCGCATAAAGGCGTTTTAAGTTAATATACAATGTTTACAAATAAAAACACTAAACTATAAAAGGTCTATAATTAAATTAAAAATAAGCATTTATAAAATGTCTATAAACATTGGTCCACTGGACCAATCCATGTAGTGTTAGTTTTGTTTTTGGTGTCTCTTTGTAATAAATTTAGAATAGAAAAGGGCATGTATAATATTTTCTCACTTTTTGTTAAGTTTAAATATTGATATAAAGATAACAAAATAAAATTTAGTAAAAAATGTATACAAATTGTAGAGTCACACAAAGCAGTACAATAACCCTTAAAATGATATGCAAATTCTAAACATAAATAATGTATGGGTCTATCTTGCTACCGATAACTAGGGTTGGACAAAGATGGATAGCTTCTAGCGACTTGGTGACAACATGGCGATAACAAATTATTAATAAGCGAGTTTTTATAAAGTCATACGTTTTTAATTATACTAACTAATGTATTGTTTTAGCGGCTCAAAACTGACACTTAAATTAATTAGACGGCAATATTCTTATCAAAATAATCGTCGAGTTTCAAATGTTTTTACACCTACTATACTATGACAAGCACAAAAAGACTAAGTCCTCCATAACATCTAAAAAATCGTATTTTTTTCGGGTTAAATGTATTTAACTAAATTTAATATTGTTGTATTGATTCAAAACACAAAATTGATACTACATTTGTAAAATTAATAAACATTCAGTACTTGTCGGAACAGATAAATTACTTGTGTTTTAGTTCCCCGCTTCAAACATAGATGGCGTTATTCATTTACGTTATTTTTATTTTTGTTGCAGATTCTTTTTTGCTGTTAAGTTGCTTAGTGTCTGCAAATAAAGGTAATTTTTTTTAAAATACAAATAACCTAAAAATTCTGTTTACACTATTACCACGTGTAGGTAACGTTAATTTCGCGCGGGAAAGCATCGGGTTTGTGACCGAACTACTAAAGCACTGGTTTTTGAACGAAAACAGCTAAGTTCGGATCTTAGCAGTCTGAGATTTTTATTTGTAAAATTCAGGCCTTAATCGAAGCTAAGTATTTATTATTAGATATTATAGTCAAAATAAGGCCAATATTAATGATTCCCAAACGGTCGCGTTTTAAGTTCGATAACTATAACGTATTACCATCGGGAAGCGACATTATTTCTTAACACGTGTATTAAAGATTATAGTTCTAGTTTTTATACGCGAATATACATATTCATATTGGCCGTGACGTCATCTACACGATATTTTAATATTCACTAACCATTAGAATTATTTATAGAAATATATATATTTAAATTTAGATTGTCTACATTCTTTTTTTTTTTTTTGTAGTTTAATTAACTTTTTAATACGTGTTTACGTAAATTGATTCGTACAGTAATAACACAATGGTTCTAAATCTAATTGTTCATCCATATGTTATTATTAATTTATATTTCTAAATGAGGTCATTACTCATTTCTATTTAGTTATTGGGTCTATTATACGAAACTATTTTTTACTATCGGCTCTAACAAACCGCCTAACCCTTCAACGACAGAAGGTGTCTATGGGACCCCTGCAACTTTCACATCCTTCCTGTTTTAAGCGTATTCATATCGCGGCAAAAAAAAAGACAAAAGCCTAATGCGTATCATTTGACGGTCTCTAGACAAAAGGGGTCTATCTATTATAAGGGTTGAATGGATTTTTTTATATATTTCGAAAGTGGAAACCAAGACAGAACTGATAGCTTTGAATATTACTTCTTACCATTTAATGTTAGCTATGATATATTGAAATGAAAGTAATAATTTCGCATTGGTACTATAGACGTGCACTTGCTTATCGTTAGATTCTACCATGAAGTCCGAGAGGCGTTTGGCTAGAAGACCACAAGAAACTCGCCAGCCATAGCTAGTACATGAAATAATTATCAAAAAAACTGTATTTTAATAAATAATATTCCTTAAATTATGAACCACCAAAATCATAATTAGATCAAATCCATATCGCATATCATTGTTGTAGCTATTAATATCTTATATCATACATCCTAAAAGTCGACTAAAAGGTAGTAACAAAGTCGGGGTTTGGGTTGTTTTAAAATAACAACGGAATTGCAATTGACCGTATTCTAAACGGCTTTTTGTATTCTATATAATAATAATACGTAGAATATAAGGTAAAAGGCCCAGTTTCTGACACTTTAAGAGTGATTCTAAGATTATCATAGGATAACTTATAAAAAATTTAATGTGAATCAATAATGTTTTATTTTAAAAATAAGTTGGCGATTTCTTGAACAGATTATATGCGTTAAATAATTTTTTAACCAAATTAATAATAGAAATTAATATTTTAAAAATTAATGTTTAGAGACCCAGTTTCTGACACTTAAAATTTATTTGGTTGTAGTTTCTGACACTAACATCGGCCTAGTTTTTGACACTCATTTGAAAATTATTTTTTAGGTTACATAAGTACTATCAAGTTCCAATTTGTAATAATAAATAATAATTTTCACACTATTAATTAAAATGACGTATAAATATAAAAAGATATAAAAACATTCAAATAAACACAATTTAAAATTAATTTAAATTCTCCACGACTTTTATACAATAAAGTTGTTCGTGGAATTTTAAATTTTAAGGCCGTAGTTTTAACAGGTTGACCAGCTTTTACTTCTTTTATCGCTTGCTATAACGCTTTATCATCGTAGCTTACGTTTTTTTTGAATCCCAAAAAATAAAAATAAAATAATATTAATAATAATAAAAGTATTTTATCATCAATGAAAATTATTATTCAATTAAAAACAAATTATTACCGTAATAATTATTTCAAAAATTAACAAAAGTGACATTTTGTCCACACTTGATATTTTTGTATTAAAATTAATTTTTAACAATAAATGATATTTTATTTACTCTACAAAATATTCAACATTAATTAATTACTGTAATTAAAGAAAATTATAAGACAAAGAATCACTATAAACCTAAATAAATATTTTTACATTTTATGGAATGTGTTTTGCGCCTGCACTAAAAATCGAGTTGGCCGCGCCTTATGAGTGTCAATAACTGCAACATGCCAATAAAATTGAGCCTAGTTATTGACACTCATATTTTAATAATAAAATATTGTTTTTAATGATATTTTAATATTTTATAGCGAAGAAAAGGCTATTATTAATCATACAATATATAATTATATATGTTTTTATACTTACATGACTGTTAAAACGCGTATTCAATATACGGACACTCTTACGTCAATAACTTAGACTACAACTGAAAAATCGCTTCGACCGTCACTCAGGGCCTTAAATATTTTTTTTTTGTATAAAGTTGTTTTGTTTATAACTATTGCTATTGTAAAATCAGTACTTAATTAAATTATTTTACTTTTGAAAATATTAATTAACTTATATAAGAAACAATTTTTCTTTAAATTGAAATTAAAGTGAAAAGTGTCAGAAACTGGGTCAGTGTCAATAACTGGGCCTTTTACCTTAGTAGGTATTAATAAAAAAAAACAACACAATAGAACAATACTTTTGATGTATAATTTTAATATTGCAGTATCGTAATAATATGGTATATTTAAACGGAGACGAGCACATTTTTAGATATAAATCAAATTGTAGTAACACTATCTTACAAACCGCTCGGCAGTAAGGTGTACCATTATGCCCCATTGTCCTCAGTAACCCCCTTTTCTTAGGAGTGAGAATCCGAACCCGACTACTGCACATTTAACAGACAAACACAAACAATTTCGAATAATGCATCCCATTGTCAATATTATAAATATTATGCTAATGCGATAAAAAGAGATTTTTGACTTTCGGGGTCGTTTCGGCCAGGTGTTTTAAATAAAGGGTTAGATTCAAATTTCTTATGCCCCTGTGATCATTTATTAAGATTTGCTCTTTTGTTTAGGTTCACATGTTCCCATAGCTCGGTCTCTTGGACGTAATTTATGTGGGATTATTGCTTCATATTTTTCTAATATTTAAATGCGTTTACGGATGTTAGAATTTGAATAGAATTTTTGGTTCATGCTCGTAAATCTAAGATTAGATTCTTTCGAATGCGTTTGTGTCATTGTAAAAGGACGCCGAGCACATTTAAGTTCTGCTTCAAGTCTTTACTGGTTTTCGTTATTAATCACATTTTAAAAATTAATTTCAAAACAGCTATTCATTAAAATTAATGAAACTACTCCAGTAAATTCCAGTTTGATCGCAACAGTTTCTTTGTTCTATTGTTTGGACACACACAGGGTTTTAATCATTCCTTTCCTCTAAATACGTAATTAATTTTAATTTATGGCATACTCTTCCTTTTAATTAAATATATCAAGTGGAGCTAGCAATTATTATATGTTGACTTATTTGGCGCGGTGGTTAGCATGGAAAGGTCCTGGGTTCAATTCCCGGTCGAAATAATTCTTCTTGCACTTCCCCTGATCTCCATAGTACAGCGGCACCTATGGCTAGTAAGAAATTTGCTCCAATAAGTACATCCTTGGACAATGGGCTAGTTTCAGTAGACGTCACAAGGCTTCGAATCTACAAATAAACCATTGTAACAAAACGTTATTGTACAAATTGTTAGTACTTATAAACTCATTACAGACCTTTTCATTCGCCATTTAGAATTGTTTACGCTATTGTGCTGTTTCTTTTCTCAACTGTCAATAGTACCACAATTTTAATGTCTTAATTTGACACTTTGTAAACATGCGGTTCTTGCTAGCTTGCAGATGTCTTTGTTGAAATAGACAACTTAATTTTGTTTTATTGTACTTTTTTTTAGTCTTATTGTACTTGTCTTGTGATCAGACAGGTCTCCACTATAAACAGTTTTAAAAATATTCTCCATAAGCACTTCCTGCATGAATAGAATAACAAGATCCTCTGACATAATTATTTAGTATATTTATATTTTTATAATTTATTTATTGGTGTAATTACTTATTAATAATCAAAATTATTTGTGTATTATTTTGTATTTATTTTATTATTTTATTTTTATAACATCACCGCTCACATCTCCCAAAGGTTAACAGGCAGAAAATGTTTAAAAGCATTAAGTTCGCCTTTTGTGATTTTTGGTACAATAAAGAATTATTTATTATTATTATTGTTTTATATTTACCAATACAAAATAAATATTTAATTTCGTCGAGACGGTTTGCGTTAACAAGACATTGACAGAGGTTTGTAGCTTATTTCGTAAAATTATGGACATGTCTTACGATTGATAGTTAGTTAGTTTTTAGCTTTAGGGGTATCTCAGTGTATAGTCAAGTTTTTAGTACTTATGTCTTTATTTTCTCGCTATAAATAATTACCGAATATCACGTTCTCAATTTCGCTATTCAATTTAACCCTAAATGTCTTCAACTGTTTTATAAACTGTCAATTAAAAATTAACAAATTTAGACCAAATTGTATTGAAGTTCTTAAAAGTTTCTTTCGTGTATGTGTTCACCATTTATAAATTGCTTACTAGTTTTTTAATGAATGTATAACTTCTTTTACTGTATTCGTAATTGCCGTTTTTAATGTTTATTTTTATTATATTCTATAAATATAAAGTTCATTAAAATAACACGTTGTTTAAAAAAGACATTATATAATTAAAAAACAATGCCAATAAATAATTTATATTATTACAATAATTCGTATAAAAATTCTATCAGCTGACGTAAAACTTTCCTATACACGCCCCTTTAATATACAAGTCAAATTATAATTATTTTATAAAAAAGCTATAATTTAATTTGACCCCGACATCTGCTGGAAGGGTTAAGAATTTAGACTGTCCATTTTATACGTATATTTTTCGATTTCATTCAAAGAAGTATAAATTATAGGTTACGTGAAATGTAGGTTAAGAAATAGTGACAGATGTTTTCATAAAAAAAAGTTTACTCAATATAAAAAGGTCATTATTGTATCACGTCTTTTTATAAAGAAGGATAATTTTATAGAAAATATAGATAAATTGTCTAGAGCAGTGTTTTCCAAAGTGGGGCCTACACCCCACAGGGAGGCAATTCGAAAACGGACTTTAACCCTTTCGCTTCGGGCCATTTAAATGCAATACTAGATTTCGGTGCCAAATTTAACGAAAAAAGCAAATTCTTAAATAATTGCGGTTATTTATTAGGTATAATTTCGCTTGACGAGACTAAAATAACAACTGGGTGTTTGGTTACATAAGGGGGGCATAAGAATTTTAGAAAGACTAAGGTGGGGCATGGCACAAAAAAGGTTAGGAAACACTGGTCTAGAGTAACATATGAGTTCGAATCTCTCGAGTCGAAATTTCATTTGTTTTTTTTTTTAAATCTGATCGTCTTGAGGTATATGTACTGCCACCTACAAATGTGTGCTATCTTAAATTACTCCTAGTCACGTTTTGGAATCTACTTGAGTATGTTTAAACAAATTGGACTCAAGCTTGATATCAATTCATAAAACTGTTACTGATAATGAAAATACATTGTCGCGCAGTCTCGACCAATTGTTTTTTTTTTTAAATGCGACCATATCAGTTGCCAATGTTAATTATGTCAATTCTCTCAGTAACAATAAAGTTGATATAGTCGTTGACTCGCAATCGATAACCCCAGTACAATATATCCCTGTACCTATATATATTAAAGTGTATTAGCAAAAGAAACCTAAGTACTTATAAACATTGTAATAATTACAAAACAAATGAAAGTCACAAAACAAAAAACACTAATAATCATATAAATTATGTGAAATAGCTGTTTAATATCATATTCGTATTTATATCATTTAAATAAAATATGAATAAATATTACACTAGTTACGCATATGTGTGCCGTCTCTGTCACACAACAGGTACAGTCGTATGCGAGCGCAGAGAAAGAATATCAATAACATATTATTGACAAAAATAAGAATAAATTAATTATAAATATTTTAAATACAACTATTTAATAAACAACAAGAAAATAATATAATATTTGTAAGACAATATTTTGCATCCGTACTAGGAATTAAAACCTGTGGTGGGGATGCAGTCTCATTCTAGTTTTTACAAGAATAGCAATAATATTACGATTATTGTTATGTTTTGTTTACTACAGCGCTAAAGCCTTAAACAAGAGAATGTTCGCCCGTACAGTACCCATAAACCTGCGTTTCTCAAACTTTTTTGGCGAAGGAAAAAGCCTTAATATAATTATTAAAAACTGATTTATATGTATTTATAAATAATCATTACGTAATATTATTTGGAATATTTAGATGTAACCTTATAATCTCCCTTTGGTAGGTATTTTTTTGCAGTATTTTAGCCCTAGGGTTCCGCGGAACACACATTGAGAATGGCTGCCATAAACTATGGTACAACTGGTTATAGTTCAGACGAATGTACCCATAAAATATTTGAGTAAAACTTCTTGTACTTCACGTATAAAATAAAGAAGCCGCTCAACGAAATGGTATTGGTATACACAGATGGTTAGCGGCCACAGCTGTTGCTCCGTACCCATTCATATGCAAAGAGGCTAATTCAATGCCTTTAGTACCTATGTGTTGATGATACAAAGCAGAAAGGGTTCGAAAACGGTATATTTGCACACGTTTAAAACTAAAATTGTTGTTAATTTGTTGCGGTTTTGTATGAAGTTGTTTTTTTTTGTATTACCTAAATATTTTTCCACTTGAGTGTACATTGTACTGTCGATAAAACAGTTTCGTGATATTGAAAACTTATTTTTCTTAGCAATAAATAATGATATACATAACTGCTAAAACGCAATACAAAATTTATAATAAAATTATTGTTTTTAAATTTATCAAATTAGTAGTAATAAATCTGAACATAAAATTTTATAAAAATAGGGTTAAGCAGAAGTTTAAAGTAACAATTCAAATTAGAATTCCCAAACGTTATGTTAAATTATACGAATATAAAGTTACATAGAAAATCTGTTTCTAATTAAAAACCACAAAAACAACCTGTATTCTCGTCTCGTCTACGATTCGATCACAATCTGTTTAATCCCTGAATAATGTATGTAATTCCTTGTACCAACAAGCCACAGATTCCCGACATATTATGTCTGCTTTATAATTTCGACATTTCCTCAATAAAATTTTATAGGTCGTAATTAGAGCGACCACACGCACTGTTTGTTCGAGTAATATCTGTTAAGAGCCGGTATTTCAATCATAATTAAGATGTAACTAACTTTAAGATTAACAATCTTTAGCTTAATTTAACGATACGCTTAATTTTAAAACACTGATAAAAACTCTGACTCTTTATTTTCACCTAGACTTATTATTTTCATTAAATCATTTTATTTTAAATTATAGGTGTACATATATAATGTAAGCTAAGGCCATGTAATTAAGATAAAAAGCAAAATAATAGTCTATGGGCATTCGATATTTAAATAATGAAAAACAAAAAAAGGAATACCAACATTGAAAGATTAATTACACAAATTTAAAATTGGAATTTCAAAAGAAGATGGCTCCGTGACGCGACACCGATCACCAATTAAATTAATAATCGAGTCGAAAACCGTTAATTAAAACTTTTGACTTAATTGAGTTGATTTTTTTTTTCAAAGTGATTTTATCGAATGTTAAAACCTGTTCGGGTCACGTCCACGTTTCGACTTTAACAGGTTGATATCAATTTAATATTGTTATTGATGAATATTTACCTCTATATATTATGTATAAAATAAATATGAAAATTTAGCAAATACAAAATATTGACTTAATGGGGTCCAGAATTTATCGCAATCAAGTTCAATCAATCGCATTTTAATGGAAGCTATCAATCGCTTAATAATTGACAATTGCAATTGATCTCCTCCAGTTTACTCCTTTATGGAATATCTACAGGCGTGGTCAACACTCGACGTATACTAATCGTTCTTCATTTGATAGATGCGACGCCATTTTGTAATTCCTTTTTTGAAAATCTTCTTTTTTTCTCAACGCAAGGCAAAGAACACATACATTTTGATGTTGTGTTAATGAAGTATCCATGTATGGGT
Organism: Tineola bisselliella; assembly: GCA_028551675.1. Lineage (NCBI taxonomy): Eukaryota > Metazoa > Arthropoda > Insecta > Lepidoptera > Tineidae > Tineola > Tineola bisselliella. The sequence goes on from JAPWLS010000735.1 coordinate 148,712, forward strand.
GGTACTTCATTTTTAGTAGGCAACATTGAATCTAATTTGTTTTTAATTTTTCCATTTATTTCAGGGCGATTAATACAAAAATAATAAATAAGATTTTACTCTCAATTAAGTTATCAATTACTCTATAGCTTAATCCAAGCGTTCACATTCTTTGGCTTCTTTCTCTTAATTTTTCTATTTGAGTGATAGAATTTATCTCAATAAAAAATATTCCAACTTGAATATATAAACTTTATCTAACCAAAAAAGTTGGTCTCATTGTATAAACACGATTAAAATATTTTGGTCCATAATAACGAGGTGGGATTTAATTTATACTAGGAATATAGAATTAAATGTGAGTGTCAATGGTATTATATTTCATAATTAATATGCATCAAACGTGGAGTTATCAGATAATGACATCTGTTTAAATGATTAATACGTTTTTTTTACTATATTAATTTCTCTATAAACATTCGTGTAATTAATTATGTATCGGCTTGTTTCGCTAATTGGTACCTTTTTATTTACTTTCGTTATTATCTCGGACACCTGTCTTTTGGACTGATGACAGATTATTGGTTACAAAAACTAATAAGACAAAAATTACATTTCTTTTAACTGACTCAAAACGAAAGCTGTTATTTCCACGTTTTTACAATTACCCACTTAATGGGTTAAATTTTTAAAAATAAAATATTTACTATTATTGTCATTGCACTTTTGGAACAAAAGAAGACGAAATATTAAACCACTTAATAATTATTAACTATTCTAAAAATTCGTTTAAACTAAAAGCGCAAAATGTTCTTCACTCTATTTGTTAACTAATAATGAAGCCAGCCACAAGTTTGCAAAAAAAAAAAAAGAAATGAAACTGACCAACTTAACTTGTTTATTCGTTCGTAGAATATACTTCTCTACTTTGCCCCTTAATGACAGCTCATCTACGTTACCATAAACAAAAAAAACAATCTTTTTTCATGCGCCTACACATTCAAAGAAACGAATAAAAAACCTGCCACAGAGTTCTAGCCTTGCGTAGTAAACAACGTAATTCAATGTTTAATTCGTATGCTTTGGATTTACTGCAATTGTAAATATCATATTAATTGTGGATTGTTACGCTATATATATATATATATTTATACATATACGTACACTCATTGCTTTTCCTATTACCCTCTTTCGACCACTAAAACTATCATTATAGCAGTTCAAAAATAATGTATTACTAAGACATTGATCTCACACAGATTCGAGACTCGAATAAGTTTACTTACATAATAATATATAGTGTGTACGTATTCATTTCATACGCGCGTTGTATACATTCAATGAAGTTTCATTTAAACCAGATCATAGTTAACTCGCGTTTCGGAGTAAACAACTTGTTTATTACAGTTAACAAGCTGTTTTAATAACTTTAAAAAGTATCTCTTAGATTGGAACTGGTACCGGTTCGTTGAATATTATTGTTTTTGTAAGAATAAGTTTTTTAAAAAATACTTTTCAACTGTCCAAGAATAACATCCTGTTCTTTTTTAATTGTTCATATGTTCCGTATATTTTCATTCACACATTTTTTCAATACTCTGACATGTGACTATTGCTAGACTTAGACAGGACCACGCTTTAGCTTAACATCAGGCGTTTGTGCTCATATGCTACTCTAATATTTAAAAAAAACTTTAGGATTAAACTGAATGTTTTTGAAAATTTATGTAGAAATAAATCGCTAGTATAGTGGGAGTCATATTACTAAAATTCATATGTTCGCATATAAAGTAAGAATATTAATTTGTTTTTTTTTCTCTCATTACAGTTTTAATATCGTGGTTTTGAAAGAAAAACATGAGGGGACTTGTTGAAGAGACTCGGTGACATTTGGTGAGCGTTTCGAGTGTTTTTTGCCCCTTTTTTTGTAGAAAAAAGTTTTCTAGAAAAAAACTTAAATAACGAAAGTTATTAGGGTTGTTATACACTTACTTTTGGAATATAAGTATGTATTTATGAAAATATAAGTACGTTATGTGTAAGATAGTATCTTTATATAGTTAGCTGGTGGAAAATATTCTTAGAGGTCGTGCTAAATTTAGGTGCATTAAAGATTCTTATTATTATTATTCTATTATATAGAACGACACAAATATCAAATGATTTATATACCATACTAATTTTTATATATTTAAAAAAAATTGTTTCGTATATTTGAAAACAAAATTTAAATCAATAAAGTCACATAAGTGTAGCCCAAACTTTTTGAAGTAATGGAAATAAGGGGATTGTGTACAGGTATATTAAACCTTTTTTTTTAATTTGAACTTTTACGAGTCTTAAAAATATAGGTTAGTAAGACCTATTTATTTTGGGGATGATCCCGTGTCAGGTGCGGTTTGAAAGAGTTGGTTTTTTTTTTAAAAAAAGTTTCCTATAAATTAATTCTTTAAAAGTATGGGGAAATAGATATTTTTAAATAGTAATAAAATAATTTTTACTTGTAGTCAGGTATTGTTTTACTACTTTAAGTCTTACCGTGTCAGAAAAGAAAAGAATTACCAACTGCTCTCAACATTCCACTATCACCGTCTCATTCACACCCATTACTCTTCTCACGTCAGTTGAAAGTGCTTCTCATTTGCCTCTTTTTAACATTGTCATCTAATTTCCCGCCATAATTACTTAAATCATAGTCAATAATTTCACTATAACTCCACACCTTCTAAGTAGATTACTAATATCATTCAAAAAATCTTTCAGTTTCTGTAATTCGTATAACCACGATTTTTTATATTAATTTTTTATATCACCTTAAAATTTCCAAAAGCTGGCTGGAATTTTTAAGAAAAAAACGTGGTCTAATTTAAAAAAAATGATAATTTCCCATTGATTTTTATTACAGTCGGAGTCTATATAAAGCCATCATGCCTAATAAGAATGCAAATTTTATGATTTTCATTTGTCGTCAAAGTCAACTACGGATGTTGAACAAACAAAAATTACCCTTATATCCAAAGCAGAGGGTGCTGCATAAAACTGGATCTACATCGCGTGTTACAACTACAACTTATTCCTATACATGATATCGTAAATATAAGATTTTTCACATAAACGTCATAAAATATGACTTAATCGAAAAGGGGAGTTAATATTTTTTTAGTTTCTTATACATTTGTGTAGCAGATAGTTACCACATATTTTTAATTAATAAAATAAAACATTTGTTAAGTAATTTAGTTTAAAAAAGTATAATAATCCGACGTGCAGTTATTTAAAATAGATAGAAATAATTAATTGGACAATTATGAATTTATACCAGCTAATTTTTAGGGGAGTGGTGCGGTGATTGAGGCGCTGAAGTTAATGAAAATGAATATATATGGACTGAGTATATACACATATATATTACATAAAATAAATTAGATAATGGACACTTGACGTGAGAACCAAACAACATTTGTCTCGCCGAGATAGTTACAAAGTTTTAATATAATATAATGTGTTATACATATGTATATATAATATATGTATAAATATTGCATTATGATATATTTATGTACAGCAAGATAAACTACTATCCAACTTACCAACTAAACTCTGCCGCGGTCGTTCCACTACCAATATGTACTATGAAACCGATCACACATTCAGACATGCGCGATATCTGATCCGAGTCTCAGAAGATTGTTTACGAAAATAAATTCCAAAACAAAAACCGTGAGATTGTATTGTAACTTGTTTATATTTGAAAGAAAAAATTGTTTGTTTATAAAAATATATAGCTAATGTTTTGTTTATTAATAAAGAACTTATGTTTAGGTTTTTGAAGTCGGTCTTAACAATAGAAGTAAATGTTTAGAATGAAAATAAGTAAATAAATTAAGACTTGTATAGAAATTATCTTGATTATGGTTAACGCATACTAGAGCTACATAAAAACGTACGTAGTATAGTTTGGGTCGCTTAGCTGTCATAATTTAATAAAGAAATGGCAACTGAAACCCTAAACTATATAGTATTTATAGTAAAACATCCTTCTCACTGTACTGGGCTTATATAATTTGATTTTGGCTGCATGTTTGTCTTTAAAAGAATATATTATTGGAATTCAAATTAATAGCATTCACGACTTTCTCAATAACATATATTATAAATACATTTTAAATTGTTTATTGTTAAATTATATTAAACAATTTCGTAAGCCCATATTGGCAGTCATTGGGCAAATACTAACTTAGACTTGAGACGAAATGGAAACACTGACTCATAGCAACGCAAATAGAATATTTTAATTTGAAATTGATAAAGAAAACCTGTATCTACGCATCTAAAATTGTAAATCCTATTATATTGGTTTCTCAAGCTGTGTCTGTTACGTGGAAGGCTTGAGTTCGATACTCAGTTAAAACAAAACACTACACACGCACAGTACAGTGGGCTTATCACGAATTTAGTCTGGCTTTCGAATCGAGCTGTCACAAGTAAAACGGATCCGTTAGCAATCGGGATCACGAATTTTTACTAACGACTATCGAGCACCAGCAATTTATCAAATGAACGAAAGATCGAGACGTTCGAAAATTAACAAAAAGTATCTAAAATATTGTAGTTACAAATCTGCACGCAGTGGCGCTGCTCAAATTTCAATACAAATCGCTTGAAGCGAACTCGGTTCGGAAGCCAGACTAAAATTCGTGATAAGCCCACTGTATTTGTTTTGGGTCTAGGTATTATCCCTGTCCTGAGAACCATACTGCAATATTTATCTTATCAGTTTTAATTAGAATATATTTTTATGTATAATAGTTATTTTAAATTTAAAGAACTTTATTTGACGTTTCGATTTTGCATCCATCGTGGACGCTGTGAGACTAATTAAAATTTGCAAAAATTAAAAGTAAACAGCGATAGTAAGCCGCATAAAGTTGTTTAAATAAGGTCATAAACATGTTTCCTAGAAGAAATATAATTAATTATAACAGAGGTATGTGAAGAACTTAAGGTTTGGTATGTGCATTATACACAATTATATCTATATGCAGGTATGTATTGTGATTCATTGCTGGTTAGTGGCAGATTCATTCGTGACGACGTAACGTGTCATTTTAATGTTATCATCGCTGCAGTTCACACGTACGCGACCATCTTGAATTTATTATTTATAAAAAAAGTGTTCTTTTTTTAAAATTAATCCCTGGTGATTTTAGTGAGTTCAAAATGCTCAAGTGTCGAATTTGTAGTAAGTACTTTTAAATGCTTCTAAATTTAAACTAAAAATAACGAACAATAAAGTTATTTCGTTGTAACAAATCGATTTTATTTTGGCGATTTTTTTGGACCGGTTTTCTGATGAAATTTCCTATATATGTTGCGTTATTTTATGTTGTTTAAAGTTTCTGTGTATTTATTTGTAAGTTTAATTATAATATTTTGAATAAGTAGGTACGTCGCTTATCTTGGATATCAATATATGAGTACGATAAATGTAATTGCAGTATCAAAAATAAACAGCTTGTAACCTTATAAGGAACTGTAAGATATAATGCACTTTATAATTATAATAATATACATATAATGATATGTGCTATTGATGTCAGGACAAAGACAATTAAAACATTTGAAAGTAATATCTAAAACAAATGCCTCTATGGTATGTTATTATAAATAAATATTGATTTTAGTAAAGTATCGAAATGGATGTCGGTAATAAAATGGTTTATTATTTCTAGTTATATATATATATGTGTGTGTGTATCTTAGTTGACTTATTAATACAAATAAATATGGCATAATAATAAAAATATTCTATTTCTAGTGGAACGTAAAAAGTTTATTTATTTTAGATATTTTGCTCATTATCGATCAAATGCGAACGCGAAGAACGTGTTTTTCCCAAATAGACATGTGTGTTTACTTATTAAAAATGGAATGTTATTATGCCCAACAGTCCGATTGAAATGTCAACGAATCAGTTCTCAGAAGTCATATTTAGCTGTAGAAACACTAATCACCTTAAAACTTTAATTGTTTTGTTTCTTAGATGTTTTAAATGTAGTAGCTATTAAAAAGCGATTTTGTAAACCTCTTACGTGTCAGAGGTTTTTTCCCCAAAAATGTGGCTTTATTACAAATACTATTAATTACTAATTAAGTCTGGAATATGACTCATTTTTATACTAATTTAGTTTTAATCACTTTGTCCCGTCCATACTATGTTTTATACAATTTACATAATATAATATATTTAACGAGAGTGCGCTCTATAAATACAAACAATTTGCTACTGTGTAATTAAAAAACGAAGGTAGGCAGGCGACCAGAGGTAAAGCAAACTCCGCTTGTTTAACCCTAATTGACACCACTAGCTAATAAAAGTTATCGATAAAAAATATATCGTGTAAAATAAACAGCACTATTTGCGCATCATTTATTTAAATCAAAATTGGCAAAAAAAAAAGGTCTTAAACCTAAAAAAGAGTAGGTCATGCAGGTCGAAGCGGGCATTGCACGAAGGTAAAAAATAATGCAAAATCATTGCTCGAACAAAAACAGATAATATGACTCATTCCAATACATATATTTCATATTACAGTGTTATTACAATAAAAAAAGTCAACTGCAATACAGTATTAAATGATATTTACTATTTGTCAAGACGTTTGCCTTATTATTTTAATAGATAGTAATTTATTTAAAAAAAAAACATACGACGTTCCTTTTTTAAAACCTACCAACCGTTGAATTTAAACTTTAAAACTGGTTGCAAGGTTATAAAAAAATAATTCAAAAAAATATAATTCTATACACAAAATGTCATTAACCTCATGAATATACGAAAATGATTATTGTAAACACTGTATTGTAGATAATATTTACAATAAAATTCGCCGAACTCATGGACTATGTTACACTGATTGTAGTTGACCGTGGCAAGGTCGGCAGTATTTTGAACTTGAAACAAAAACTGATTTCATTTGAATGTAATGACTTGCGTACACTGATCCTTTATTATCCAAACTGAATCTAAACAGAAATTCTTTGCTAACAAAACCAATTCAACAATCAATTATCGCATGCGGGGTGCGGAAGATTTCTGAAACGCATTCGGGTAACGGGTACAAGTATAAAACGATTGCAAATATTTGAGTATGATTGTCAGTTGTTAATATGCAAAAAAAATATCGGTCGGGAAGTTTTATTGGTCGTTATAAAGCATGTGGGGATTTAACGATTAATAAAATTAAGTCATTATTGTTTCATTTCTCAATAGATTATTTTTAAATGTGAATAATTGTATTTTTTTTATTAATAACTAATAGATAAATATTTAGATAGTCATCTGTGTTCTAGTTGGCTTCTAGTTATTTTTTTTTAATATATAAAACTTACTGTATATATATATTATATGTGTGTGTCTGTATGTGTGTTTGTATCGTAATTATATATTTATGTGTATTTTGTTATTTTTAACACCTTAGCCCTCTGCGTACATCTCTCGATGCCTATTAGCTGATACAAAATGGCTAGATATTAAGTTCGCGTTATACTTTTGTTTATGCAATAATATTTGTTATTTACATATTTACAATCACAAATAATAATTTCTCTATAAAGGATTAAGGTGTACACGAGGCATTACAGTACGTTGATCTGATTGATCTCTTGTCTGGTCGTACAATTGATTTTCCTTTGTTTCTTTTTTGTTTGTGCCCCGAATGCACGCTGCAATTGTTTCCTTTATACTTTCATATATTTATTTTCATTAGGTTTGAAATGAATGATGATATTTATATTTTATAAGTTTGAAAATACCCAACAGTGCTTCTTCGTTTACGCTGTAAAGTTTGTGAGACATGGGCTTTAGGTATTTAAAATAAACAGGATTAAAGTATTTAATATTAGCTCAAGTCGACTTGACGTGAACTCAGAATTCGAATCTCTCAAGTCCGTTTCCAGGGATAACGCTCGAGCGTAGTTTGATCTGTAATTACCTGATCATTACTTGAGTCTAGAATATTCTCAATGCGCGATTCTAGAATAAACGCTCCACTAAAATTACGTTTCAATTAGAGATCTCAACCAGTATCAATATAACACCACATAACTCAAAATAATATATGTACACTCAAGAAAAAACCAAAGACGCATTTTTGACGCACATGCAACAGTTGATGCGGGCCCTAGAATAGGGTCATTGTCTTTCTCTTCGTCACGAATGAGTCACGCATGCTATTGTTAGGTGATACAATAGCCGTGTCTTTGTTTATTGTGCCCTGAGGGCTCTGGTGTTACGTATTTAGTAATAATTAGTCACTATTGAGGACGTTAATGACACATCAAGACTTTCTATTTTGAATTGATTTCTTTTGTTTTTTAAGTAATAAGGACAGGCCTCACTTGTAATGCACGCTTGCAACATGCAACATGGGCGCCACTTGATGTTTATAGTCAGTGGCGGCCTTAGGGGGTGGCGAACGGGGCAATCGCCCGGGGCCTCGCGCAACAACCCGAGCAAATTAAAAAAAATATAGACATATAGAATATATACTATGTGATATTGATAAACATGTAAAAACTCAAATTTTATTTAATTGTATAACTGTAGCATTTCTCGTCAAATATGACAAATACCTAAACCAAACAACCAGATCTACTTTTCACGAAGGACAAAGGGCCTCGCAAAGACCTGCCGCCCGGAGCCTCGCAATCGGTAAGGCCGCCATTGTTTATAGTGACTGATACCCGATTTCAGAATTCCGGAGCTCGTAATCAATCATATCATCTGCATGGACTAAGATTGTAACCTGTTATTTAATATTGTTTCGCCCAATATAACGTCCTGTTTATTGTTACGACTTCAAACGATTAAAGCGAAACTACATAGAAAAAAGTTGACTCTTGATCTTTCAACAAAAACACAATCGATAGTATTATTTTTTGTCTGCATTCTTTCTCAAGTTACGTAAGTTATTTCCACAATAACGTGTGCTTATGAAATTTAAAAAAAGAACTTAACATGACGTGATCAGAAACGTAATATCTCATAGAGGCACGCGCTCATAGGGGAGCGCCCTCAAACATTCCACATTTGAACTACAAAGAGCAAAAAAATCGAATCCCAAAAGGGTCTGGCCAGAATATAATAGATATGCGAAAACTCAATTGCCTCTGTTCAAATTTAAAAAGCAAAAACGAGCCATACATATTTTAAAATAAGAATCATATTGATTAGATTAGCGAATTGCATATTAAGTGTCCCCTTAGCACAACTAGTAGGCGGGAAAAGTGGTCGTTCGTTTTGAAATGTCATAACAAATTAGTAGGATATGTGTAAATATACTAGTGCTCTTCTATTGAAGGTCACTACATATGTGTATGAACAAGACAGATGTATAAGAAAAATATTGAATCCAATTTTATTAGCAGTTTTCCCCTTTAGGTGATTTGATCGATGTGTGGGCTCGTTGGTTTCATTGCTAAACATTTTACTGATCGTAAATTAGAATTAAGCACTTGGGAATTTATTTTTAAACTTCAACAAATGCTGTGACTCATTACTACATATATTATGTAAACTAACTAGCTTATTTCAAAACAATAACATGTACTAAATAGTTAGTCATACTCTTTAGTTACATATAGGTTAAAAAGCCATGGCCGAGTTGGGAAGGACGTTGGCTCGCAATCGATAACCCCCCTGTTCGAATCTTACACAAATCTAGGCCAATATCAATGTAACTTTGTTTTATATCCTTTGGTCATTCAGGGTATATAGATGATTATTAACTTTAAGTCAATAGTGATATATTTACAGGATTGAAGTAATAATACTATGTAATATTTTTTGTCAATATCCAATTGGATAGTCATTACTAAATGTTATACGCATTTAAGTCAACCTGCATTTTATAGAAGTTTAAAAAAAAATGTCTGAAAAAAAAAAACAAAAGAATAATCGAAAATAGTTATCGAAATTACGAAATTGCTTATAACTAATTCAAATATCAAACGATGAGTAGAGTGGGTGGCAACGAGTTCGATGATGGGGTAAAAATTACCCCCAAGGGTAGCCCTACGTGGGGTATCTCACCCCATTGTATTTACCCCAATATATGTTATACTAGTTCGCTAGGTAGAGTCCTTATGTGTCGGCGGAGGGCATGATAATGGTTTATTTCCGCTATTGAAGATCCCTCTACTAAATATTATATTTTTAGGTAAAAACACTTTACAGCTCGAAAAAGAATTGTGTACGGCTGTGGCAGTATTAGTATGGTACAAACATCGGATTAAAATAGTCAAAACAAACGCGTTAGTAAGCCGCAAACATGTTCGCGAATAACCTCTAACATCACCGGCTTTATTTTTTTAAATATATTTTATTTTAGTCTCTTAATGCCTAGGATATTTATAACATTATAATAAATTTCAATAAACCCAATATCAGGTAAAATATAAAATATCCTGTTTTAAAAAATGCTAAACCCCAAAAATATTTTTATTTATCACTATCGCATAATTTGGCAAAAAGTTAACCTAATTGAATCAATCAATTAATCAATCGATTACTTTTACAAAAGTTCGCATTAAATTAATTGAATTGACTAATCAAATGCTAATGTTAGTAACACATTGTTACCTATCATAAAGTTTGGCAAACTTTACATTTTTATTACTCGACAACATAGGAATAAATTATCCATTAAAATTACGCCATTAAAAACGTTCCAGGGAACAACCGGAGCGTCTGTTTGCATTTTATTTCAGCTTCTGCGTTTATAACTGCGCCATTACTAGGGTTACCACTTCTAAATAAATCACAAATTAAAAATGTAGCGTTCAGTTCGTTAATAACCCTATCCACGGTAATGAGTTAGCAAAGCATTCACTTTTTTACACAATTTCAAGGATTTTCAAAAAAACTTCAGTGGGCGTCAATAATTGCTTTGAAAGGAGAGAGGCGCGTTCACACATTACACTCTTATGACGATAATTGCCTATCTTTGATACTCTTTATAAACAAGTTAGGCATATTCAGTAAAAATTGCACGGATTGATTAAAAAAGTACTCAAATTGTGAATGAATTTAAACGCCTTAACGTCTTATAGCCTGACCGACCATAGACAAGCCATACATAATATTATATTCCAATAGCAACTCTCAATTATTTATTTAAGGAGTTGTTTTCAAATTAAATTTAAAATATATTTTTCCCTAGCAACCCTATAGGCTCATAAACATTACTCAAAATAATATGGCGAAACGAAAACAAAGAGAAACCATTTTAAACTTAAATTGTTACTTCACACATAATTACTTTAGCGTCAACAACATCCTTTCCTGTAAGAAAAAACAATTCAATAATGAATTTACAGTATGCCGCTATACTGTAAAAGCTATCTTTTATAATAATTACAGTAAAAAAGATATTAAAAAGCATAAAACATGTCCATATATGTAAATTTGAAAAATGTGTTCTGATTTAGAATTAAACTTTCACAGAAATATTATTTTTTGAATTTAATACAAATTCGAGAGCTCATTAATTAATAAAAAAAAGACATAGGTAGGTACTTTACCAACATGGAATTAATTAATCAAATCAGAAATCTGAAACAAATAGAGCAAATCTAATTGCTTTTATAAAAAAAATACTTCTTCATCTTCTTAGAATAATATTAGACACTACGTTCTAGTTTAGAAGCGTTACGATATACGCATATTGCGTCAAACGCGTATTTATTGCAAGAACCAAACGCGCCGTTCGCCGTAGCACCTTACTGCCTATAGACACGCAACTTATACTCTGAGAGATATGTGCTAAACAGTTTTGCATTATAATATTATTTACAGAGTAATCTTAATGTAACGCTCTCAATATAACGAATTTTTCGAAACCGTAAGAGCTAATGCAAAATATACCTTTACATTACGAATACATTTGTTAAAAACCTTTTTATAACGAATTTTCAATCTTTGCAAAATATAAAAAGAAAGTATTATTTACCTCTATTTAACGAAATCGTTCGCTATAACAGGGAAAGCAGATTACTAGGTACCTAGGTAAAGCTGAGTTTAAAAAAAAAATAACATTGTTATAACGAATCGTAGACCAACCTAACCTTCTGTATAACGAACCTCATTGTAACAAATTAGTTGATATAACGAATTATTTTCTGATTCCCTTCAGTATCGTTGTTATATCAAGGTTGCAGTGTAGTTGCTTTTTCTGATTTTCGAACTATTCATACTTAAGTAGCACATTTGTCGGTTATTAACCATGAAAGAATAAATATTTGATATTAATATAACACAAAGACTGCACTGGAATTATACTTGCAACAAAACTAAATGAAGTCGAATTCAGTAGAAAATATTTCATTTAGATTCGACTATTAAAGCTTAATTAAATAAATATTTTTTCAGCCGTCACCTCCCTAACTATTACATAGTATTGAGTTTCCCCGGATTCCATTTCACTACTTGAGTTATCTGTTGCGAGTGTGCTTAGTCAAACAGGCAGGCAATAAACGTCCTTCGCCCAAACCACATTATGATTATAATTCTGTGGCAAAATTGTTAGTAGGTTTTAAAATGAATTGAATGGTTTGCTTCATTTCATCTGTCATATTTATGGCGTTAAGTGTACATTGTAATTTGAAGCGCGTCTAATAATTCATTTTGTTTGAAACATAATGTAGATGTTTTCTAATTTAAGATGTTTTAAGTGAAGGAGTTTGAGCGCGGACTATTCTTGGCTTAGTAAACAGAAATGCACTTTGAGTAATTTAGATGCAAAGGGAAGACGTACAAATTAATGACGAGCTATCTTTAATTACTTTATTTGTGCTTTTACATTGACTTCTTGCGGGATGCGAGTTATATGTGGTGATTGAATTGTTTATATTGGAACTAAACTGATAGACATAACTTGTATGGAGACTTCGTGAGGTCTATCAGCAGATAAGTTTTTTATAATATAAACTAGGTCAAAATGAACAAACAGCAAAAAATTGCCTATCTTGAAAATTAAAGCTTAGCTGCATATAATGAAATACTAAATAATGTTTTTACTTGCAATAATAAGCTAATAATTATTAATGCTGTCTTCATTTAATTTTCTTTGCTGACGTTAATATGTTGACCCCAATTTAAATTGCTGACGATGATTGTGTTAATGAGTGGTAAGAATAATTGATAATTCACAAAAGTCGACCTAAAATATATTATTATTAAAAGGAAATTTGTAAAAAGAATTCTTGACCATACGATTGTAAAAATTTGCTATTTAATCACGTCTGACTGGACCAATTTATATTAAGATTAGAATATTTACAAAACGTAATAAGCGGAATAGTGGTAGTTAGAATAAAATAAAATACATAGAAACAAGAATAACATAAAAAATAATCAAATACATAAAAGGTATGAGCTGAGGGTAGTAACGAATGTCTTATAAAATCCTTCTCGTTTCGAGGATTTGCAGTTGAAATTAGTTTGCAAATCTGCGGATTAGTTTGAACCCCAACGTTAACGGGAAATAGGAAAGGGCCGAGATAAATAATGCTTTCGTAACGTTAAAGGATTTTCACTTGCATTGCGAATGTGTTAAACTTCTTATCTGTATGTATCGTACATATATATGTGTATTTTCATTTTTCACCATTTTTCAGCTCAGTTGAATGTTTCAGTCTAATTTCAAGAGTGTGCTTTGTCAATCTTTATGGTGTACATTTTCTAGCCAGCATTGTGGAGATGACTGCCAGATACTATAGAAAAAGATAACAAACTTGAAGTGTTGCCATAAAGTCTACCTCTTAAATTATTAAATGGACTACTTAATAAATATGATAAGGTTTAAAAGTAAAAATTACACGATTTAAGATATAACTTTTAATAAGATAGCGATTCAAATGGCGTGAAAATATATCTGTTAAACTTTTCAATAAATACTTATAAAGAAAAAATATATTTAAAATGTAAGTTAATAATTTATTGCGATGTTTCTATTGATATAATATAATATAATATGCACAATTTATTTTTTTTATCAAGAACCTTATCTCTTATGACGAATTATATCTTTTTACTTAGACGTAATAAACAAAAGTATTTTATTTAATTGCGTTTTCAAATAGAACACACTAGTCTTTCCATTTAAATCTCGCTAATAACGCGTAAAGTATCTCCCGTAGTCGAGTTATCATATAGGTCCGTCTTGCATTGTAAAATACATAATTTTCTAAAATCGGACATTTTGACAATGATTTTTTCGTTGATTATTGAAAATAAATATAATTGTACTCGTGAAAAAAATACTTTCCCATTAGATTCTGATATACCCAATACAACAAAAAAGAATCTACACAAATTATGCACAATAACAACTTTAAGTCGCTCTCCTGTAAATGCGATTTTGTAAATCCTACCTACCATGTTAAATAGGAACAAATTCATTCTTGTATCACCCTTAGGTCATAATGCGTTGAATATCATTTAGAATCCAATTATGATCAGTGGGCTTATCACGAATTTAGTCTGGCTTTCGAATCGAGCTGTCACAAGTAAAACTGGTCCGTTAGCAATCGGGACCATGAATTTTTACTAACGACTAACGAACACCAGCAATCTATCAAATGAACGAAAAGTCGAGATGTTCGAAAATTAACAAAATGTATCTAAAATATTGTAGTTCCAAATCCGCACGCGGTGGCGCTGCTCAAATTTCCATACAAATCGCTTGAAGCGAATTCGGTTCGAAAGCCAGACTAAAATTCGTGATAAGCCCACAGTAATAATCAGGAACTTGAAGGACTATAGTAGGTATATATAGTGACTCTCCCAGTACCTATAATAAAACATTAGCATTTTTTCTTAATAAACCCTGCAAAGTCGTTTAGTAGTCGTAACGCCTCATTAACACTGAACTTTAAAAGGCATGTGCTAATTCTATTATCTCATGACATACCCTTAAGTTAGTTTTATAATGGCATGTGTTAGAAGTTACTCATATTAATAGGAGTTTTTACAATCGTCTTGCAGATTATCGTCTATAACATCAATTCTAAATATCGCGTTTTATGTGTAAATTCGTGTTAAGTGGGCATAATGGAAACGACTTTTACCCACAGATTTGTATATAGGTCTAATAAATAAGGTAAAAAATAATCCCCTCATTATTTGAATTCATCAAATCTTTACCGCCTTAAAATTTCTTATAAAATTCATTCCCACGGTCGTTATTAAAATTAACATATTTAGAAGGGTTGTTTTGACTTATCTGCTTACCCTAAACTGGTGGGTTTTAGATAAATTATGGAGATTTTTATACCCTCAAGGAAAATAATTATACAACAGCTGCCGTTTGGTTTGAAATGCAAATGCGTATGTACATATGTATGTATGGTTTAGAAAATTGCTTGTAATTTCACTTTAGAGCTTTGTAAATCACTTTCGAACATTCAATTTTCTACTTCAGATTTTTAAAGCCCATTGTCCACACAGGCCTCATCTACTTATTATTCCAGTTATGTTATATGCCTGCCTATAAACATGCTTTTCTATTTTTCTATTGTATAAAAATAAGCTACTTCAAACTACAACAGTCTCCGTAAATTAGAGCTTTTAATTCCCTTGAAATGTTACAGATAGTCGGAAGGCAGCGCTCTAGAAAAATATGTCTTGATCGGATTTGTCAACTCTTAAACGATACGATGGTATGTAGAGAAGCCATTAACGCTATAGTATCTGCTTATATGATTCAAATTATTATATTATAGACTAGCTGTTGCCCGCAACTACGTCTGCGTAATAATGAATGAAATAAATCTAATAAGATTTATACAAACTTTCATCCCCTATTTTATCCCCTTAGGGGTGGAATTGATCAAAATCCTTTCTTAGCGGATGCCTACATCATAACATCTACCTGCATGCCAAATTTCAGCCTGATCCGTCCAGTGGTTTGGGCTGTGCGTTGATAGATCACTAAGTCAGTCAGTCAGTCAGTCACCTTTGAGTTTTATATATATATATTTATATATATATATATATATATATATAGATGATTGTACTCGAGAATAAAATATAAAACTAATTTTAGTAAATATAGTATAGTTTGCAGTTGATATCAATACCTTAGCTATATACTTATTCTTAATTCTAACTTACTTAAGTTACAAAAAATAACTATATAATAATAAATAAATAGTCTAGTCCAGGGATTCCCAATCTTTATCAGCCCGTGGCGCAGTTTCAAGTTTAGGATTTTGTCACGGCACGGGCACGGACGGCAAAGATATCCGTGAATATTTGTGGTTTCAGATAATGATCGCACACTTTGGGAACCCCTGGTCTAGTCTATAAGAATATATAATAAATTAAATTACAATGCTTTATGTGGATTTCCTATGCCTTTCTATGTATTTTTAACTTTATACCGCAAAGTTAACGCGATAGTAGTAACACTGCATAAAGTCTTATAATTTAGTTGAAACGTGTCGCGAGTAACACACTCAAGAGTTGCAAGAAGAATGAAGATTCGAAAATAGAAGATCAATGGTAATTACCACTAGCGAGGTATAGAGTTCCTACGTGTGGATTGGCTGTAGGAACTTCATACCGTGCTCTTGGGTTTGCCAATTCTCAACGTTAAGAACAAAACGAATAAAGAAGAAAGAAGATTTTTTAATTTAAATTGTGTTCTATCCATCAAGATGTCTTTACACGCATGCATATTCGTTAAGCCTGCTGCAAAAAGTGTTTCAAATAATTTGCTATGTATGTACACGCGTTTGACAAAACGTCTAGATGGATAGACTGTCTTAGAATTAGCAAATGTATTTTTTGTATGTATATGTAATTAAATTAGACGATTTTATGCTGCTTATGTTTTTAATTCGACACGCTTCGAAAGTGTTGCGCCCATCGGGATAGTAAGCCGCATAAAATCGTTTAGTTAACACAAAACCTCAGAAAACTATTTATTATTTTAATAAATACATGCACTGAATCTAGGATAAAAAAAAAATACAAATTCTTTTATTTTTTTAACTGAGATTCGAACTCAGGACCTCTGGGTTGATGTGCTAATATCTTCGCCACAGATACGGCCAATTATTATAATTATATTATTTAAAAAACGTGTTGAATCTGAACTAAAATAGTTCAAAACAAAAGTTCGTTGACCTCATTGAGATATGTATTTGAAGCAATTTAAAAACCCACATTAACATTTGCTTAAATAGATTTCCTTTTATAAAATTAATTTATATTTTTAGTAAACGTAATTTTATTAGTTTGACGTAATTGTATTGTTATTTATTACCGTTTTTTTCTTATCGTATAAGGAATACACGTGGTCAATTGTTTAAGGTGAAAAAGCATTTCTGATTTAATTTATTTTATTTTCATTTGTTTTTTTTTAAATAGTATATCTAAAGCCGCGTCTCCTGCGCGTGTTTCTTCGAAACATTACACAAAAAAACATAGAAACATTGGGGCGTGGTCGTACACAATGTTTTTGCTTTCCGTCGACCACGGAAAACAAAAAACATTGTGTACGAATACAAAAATGTGTACGGCCACGCCCCAATGTTTCAATGTTTTTGTGTAATGTTTCGAAGAAACACGCGCAGGAGACGCGGCTTTAGCATTACATTACTTCAAGCATACCTAGGATCCCATAATTAAAATTCCATTTAGTTTATAAGAATAATGGTTATAATGCAATAGGGAAAATGTAATTACGTTAGGAGCTAAGTATATAGGTATATTAAAAAGCTATACTAATTTATTTTAAATAGATCCTAAGGTATTCAAGCCAGTATATTTAACACGCTTTTATTAGACGCGCTTTTTATTTTACGGAATCTTTGAGCATAATTTTCACCAATTTCCAGAAGTCTGATTAATTTGAAACTTTGCATACGTATTAAGGATCGATGACAATGCAATAATTTAATAACAGTTTCCCATTATCCTTATTAGGACCGCCAGGATTTATAAATTCTTTTATAGATCCTGTGTAGTGGAGTAAAAGAGATAAAGTTAGCGCGCGTGTTTTTTTAGTTTTTTAAACTATTTAATTGTTTATTTAACTACAAACTTCATACAGTAATGAAAACTCGACTCGACTGTAGTCATACTTATCATTCAAGTTTAATGTTAATTTTCTTTCATACAATAATAACCTTCGCAATATATGATTTATTGTCTCAAAGTAACTAACTAACTCGTGTCTTTTTACTGGGATAGGCAGATACTGTAGCGCGCCAGTGGCTTTCCTTTCTATGTACCTATTTCGTCTGAACCTAATCCATACACTTCAAATGCATCACACATTATATTGCTCGTCTGCACCACATCAGATGTTAAACAGAGTCAATAGAACTGCTACCATAAAAAATTCTTTATTCGATATGACGGCTTGATTATAAGTTATGAAGACACTCATCTCTGTCTCACCTAGCTGCTTTCAAGTTAATGCCGAAATAAAAATATCTTTGTATCTCTCTTCTTTTATTAACCATGACTAATTTCGTAACTATTTCCTTTGTAAAATAAATATTTAATTGCTTTAAAAATATTAATAATAAAATGTCTAACAACATAAACGTCGTGTTTGTTCATAATTTATGTGTCTTCAAAATATATTATAGTTTTAAATCTAAAATTCCATATATGAATAATATATGTAAATATTTTTGAGGAATTTATTTATTGCCTTTATCAGAAACTCTCGTGTTTTTATGACACGTGTGCATTTTAATAGTTTTTTTTATGCAAATAAAAAAAATACCTAATATCACGCTTTTTAAAGAAAAATTTAAATTAGTTTTTAAACAATTTTTTATATAGATCTTTTCTGGACAATAGCCCGCGGTAATCTGGAAGTGTTTTTTTATCGGTTTCATATAATTTCATATATCATATAAAATAATTATCAACTGAAAACTTCAATTTATGTACCTAGTGAGAAATTTCAAAAAATACGAATAATTTTATAGACACCAGAAAATTACGTCTAAGATTACGAAATTCGGTTATCAATTTTAGTAATTGAATTCTAATACAAGCACACAAACAGTTGCAATTACAATGAATGCATCTGTAATATATTTTTGTTTTATTATCACAAAACAAAAATAGAGCAAATGGGTCACGTACATTATTAGTACAATTTCCACTAATGTCACGAGTAACAGATAAGTTCTATAAATAATTGTGCCGCGCTATTTTATCAGAACAACACGTTCCGGAAATTTATTTTTGTATAATGTGCATTCAATGTTCGGATTTAAACAAACACAAGGCTTCAAAGTTGATTATTGCATAAATATTTCGTACAATAATACAAATAAATACATATAAAATCCAGACTTGAAACTTGACTACAATTGACAACCTTGATGACGTATTATGTTATAGCGACAGTCTTCTAAACGGTCACATCGATTCCCAATCGAAATAAACTCACTTGTTTTACACAAATTACAGGATAACTTAGTTTATGACCAAAACATTCGATATGTAAGCATTTTAAGCGACTCATAGCTAAATAGTAAACGTGGCCTTGCTATCAATAAGCGTTTTAATCTCAGACTTTAGGCTTGTATTTTTGTTTGTTAATTGAACTTTGATCCCTCGATGTTTATAAGACAAACGCTAGCCTAGAGCCTAGTGCAGGCATGTAAAAAACCAAGAATGACGTCCTATGTTATATCTTTATAAAGTCGCAATCAGATCATTTTTGCTTACATCCTTTTTAATAAGAATCATACTAGAACTGTTTTATAAAGTAAAACTGCACCTTTTACTGGAACTATTTACGTAATGCAGCAGTTCTCAAACTTTTTTGGCGAAGGAAAGAGCCTTAATATAATTATAAAAAACTGATTTATATGTATTTATGAATAATCATATTGCAATGTAATATTACGTAATATTTAGTTGGAATATTTAGATGTAACCTCATAATCTCCCTTTGGTAGGTAATTTTTGCAGTATTTTAGCCCTGGGTTCCGCGGAACACACTTTGAGAATGGCTGACCTAATGGATCTTTAAACAACCTGCATATTCAAATCTCTATGAAAATGTTTAATGAAGTGGATTAATAATCATGTATTTATCATTTATTATTAGTTACTAACGAAACATATTCACTTAAAATAGGTTAATTTGTTATACAGGAAATTTAAATAATTTATTACTATTTTTTACTTGTAGATTTAGTTGACAGTTATGGATTCAATTTAAATATAAATTGTTCGGTCGTGGGCAGAGCTTTTGGATTTATATTAGAAAGTTTTTTTTCTTAATGGCTATCGATAAATATAACTCCTCGCATTCCACAACTCATATCATTTCTTTATCTACATAAATGTTGTAGAGCCCAAAAAGAGATATTGTTATATAAAAAACAATGAACTGGATTTTATTAAATTCTTTCGCAACTTTACGAAGATGTTAGTCCAATATATTTCAACTGTCACTAACTATCCAAAACGTGAGGTAGACATCAAGACCTTTCTTAAACCACTATCAATGGATTACTTAGGAAAAGTGTTGGCATATAAGTACATAAATTTCGGGGTTAAAACTCAATATTTCGAGTAAAAATTTCAGGTAAAAAGAATAAGCCAACAGAAGAAATTGATTCGACTCAGTCAGTACTCTCAATAACCATGCATATATATGGGGAGAGTAAAAATATACCTTTCGCACATACGCATAGGTATCTAAAGAGAAGGTGTTAGAGCTCCATAGGTGTTGGCTACCCCGGTAGGAAAGTGGCCGCAAGCTTAGATATAATTCCTCATTAATTCAATTTAAAAACCAATATAACTACAAAAAGACTAAAAGTAACAACTCATAAAACTATTACAAAAACGAACACGAAGTTAAATTTAAAAAAAAAACGACATTCTGTAAAATGACCAGTTTTATAGTTTGACTGCAACATGAAAAAAAGTGTAGTCAGGCGTGTGTGAATTTTCACAAGTACTATACATTTATATTAATGTATTGTTTTTCAAATAAATTTGATAATAGTAATAAACAATTTTATAGACACACTGATAATATAGGTACTACACATTTTTAACCAATGACTACAATATCAAAAATACAAAGTAACTAAAATGAATAAATAACTTACGTAGTAATTATTACTGATAGCGCAGTAATGAAGCAATGGACGACGAATTTAGACTTAACAAAGTCATTTCACAATAATCAACATACTTTAAAATACCCTAAGAAAGCGTCTTAAGTAGAGATGTGCCGATTATGACTTTGGCCGACTAGCCGACTAGCCGATTAGTCGGTTGTAAATAAGCCGACTAGTCGGCCGGCTAATCGGCCAGGCCGATTACAGTTTAGGAGATTCCCGTGACGCTTCGTTTACAGCTGATTCGCTGCAATTTCAGTCACTACAGACACGTGGACAAATATAAATAACAAAAAAAGTTTTTTGAGTTTTACAGCTCACTAGTTTGACGATAGTTTCAAATATCATCACGCAGTATTGCAATTTATGACATTAAATATTATGTTGATTTGTTTTTTAATTAAGATACTAATTTTGTTTGATAAATATCATCAATATGTTTTCTTTACAAGGAAGTGACACATACATTTTATTAAAAAATAGACACAAAGTAAGAAGCCGGATAGTCGGCTTTACCTACTAGTGGCCGACTAGTCGGAACATCTCTAGTCTTAAGTCATTGATTACCTAATCTTTCTTAATATTTCAATTTATTTGTTAGTTCTAAAAAACTTATTAAAGTTTTAAATTATTTAATAAAAAATACTTACACAATCACCTATAATAAAATTTATACATAAGCCTCACCGAAATAATAAAAAAACACATATAAATTCCTACTACGAACCGTCCCTAACCCTTTATAAGTTACCTATTCTTACAAACGACCCGTGGATTTGGGGTCCTACTCTAGAATCACGTAAAACTTAAAAACTCTACTCAGAATCGTGTCTATCAAATTTAAGTTCCGATCGAAATTTGTATATGAAACAATATCGCGTATTAATTAGCGAAAACTCTCCTCGTTTCATATTAATGATGCTCGTTGCATTTTAGGTTACGATCGAACGAAAGTACGTATCTCCAAGTAGGCCTCCAGGGTTCAACGTACCCACTTCATTAGTTTTTGACCAAAACTGGTTTTTACTTTAATATATTACCTATGAACGTTTCGAAATAAAATACAGCCTTATCTATTGTATAGAAACTACAGATTATAGGGCCTTGAGGCGTTTTCATAATATTACGATAAAAATTGATTCGGAACCTTTTTTTTTTTGTTTAAAATACTTTGTAGATAAAAAATAATTACTTTAATAGACCTATCCGTGGTCTTTGAATATTTAAACGTGTCGATTAGAAATATTAGTCCAACTATCGAAGTCTTGTTGTATATATACGAACAATTATTAAGAAATTATACAGCAACTATAATATTATCGCGATTAAAATTTAGCCGAACAAAAAAAACATGCCGTATATTCTAAATATACTCAGACGTGTTAAATTTGAAATAAAAACGAACAAAATATGTACGTACAAAAATTCTCTTAAACAATTAAACACATTCTTGTCTTGTTTTGGCAATGGGTTGACATTCCCGGGATTTTTAGTTAAAATAAATTTGTTTTTATTGCAATTTATTCTGACCTTAATGAGGTAGGGATCTTTTGAAGTATATAATTATGTATATGCATGTGATGCTAAGAAAATCCCAACATAATGATTATTAATAGTAATTTAAGGTAATACTTCTAACATTATACTAAATAGTATACACTCGACACATCAAACCAGTGCAGCGGCGGAACCAACTGACAAGCCTAAGCGAAGTATGTTCACATACCGCGATTATTAAAAAAAATTCAAGCCGCCATAATAACATCCTTAACGTGAGGTTTTTAGGTAATAACTTTTAATATATTCCTAGAAAATTTAAAAAGAAACTAGTTTGTTTTCTTCTTAGAACTGTACATACATTTTAAACCTGCCTTAGTAAATAAATTATTACTGCATTTGTTTTAAAAGATGTATAGAAAATCTTTGTTTTTTTCAATAATTTATTGTACCTTCTAATTTATTATTACCTTCATTATTTTTAGATGTTAAAGATTTCAGATCGAATCACTAGAGCTTTGTTGCGAGTACCTCCAGAACTTTCTGACGGTGTGTAGGTCCGGTTACAAGGGCAATTTCGAGCTTCGTTTTCTCCTGTCGGATAAAGTGGCTGGGGAAACGTGTTAGGAAATGTTGGGGTTGAAAATAATGGTACCTGAACCGAAGCACCAGGACCCCTTGGTATAGTAGACGGGCAGTTATATGATTTGCATTTAGAATTGGATTCGATGCAGTTACAAGTTTTGCGTTCGCCGGAATCTTGTGCTCTAATATCATCCAATACATCTGCTTCTGCTTTTATGCAATATAGAAACGTGTTCTTTTCAAAATCCGGGGCGTTATTATACTGAGATTTATTAAATAGCTCAAAAAATTGCTTATTTGAGTCTGATCTTGTATTTATATCTGTATATTTAGTTTGCGTAGATTTATTACACGAATCCGTTATAAAAGTAAAATTCTGAATACGTTTAAGATTATCAGTCATTTTGTCTCTGTTTCTTGTTAGTACATCCTCTTCATTGAATAAATATAGTTACTATGGCAGAAAGTTTCAACTTGTTTTTCATTTATTACTGTCAACTCCTTACCGGCTTATTTAAATATTTTATTTGTTTCAATTAATTTGCTCTTTTTCAGTTTATAATATGGTAATTTCAAAACTGTTTTAAAAACATCTGTATGTTCTGGAATATTCTTCTACTTCTTTTATTAATGGCTTCTAGTGTCTATTAAAGACAATTCTGCTAATGTCAAGTATGCGAGCAACAATCCAATAAGAAATTATAAAGTTTTAATACACTTAAACCCTCGTATCAAAAAAACATACCTGAACATATTGAATACATTACAATTCTTAGTATATCTCACAACGTGACACAATTTATTAATCGCTTATAAATTTTATATAAAGCATCTTTTCTTAAATGACCCCAAAGTGTTTTATAAAGACAAGACAAGCCCATTAAAAAATTATTAAATTATATTAACATGTAATATGGACGAAAAAATCCAATCGTAATACCCTTTGTTATGACATTTTGTTTTGTTTTGCAATTAAAAGCAAAGGGATTGAACAAATTCAGCCTTAAATATTTCATAATTTACTATCTCACCAATACATTACGAATCTACGTTTTTTTTTTAAATAAAACAATATATTTAGTTATAGAAAAGTCGTGCAGAGTTAGAGAAAAAAAAATTTGCATAACTCTATTCATAAATTAACAAAGAGTTTTGGCAATTCATTATATTAGTAACGTACGAAAGTTTAAACAAAAAAAAAATATGTATATTATATAACAATTGTTTAGTAGATCAAAATCATTAGGGTTCAGAACAAAACCGAATCCATTTTAAAACAATGCTATTGTTCTTATCAAAATTTAACGGTTAATTTAATAGGAAATTAAAACGTCACGCCAGAATTGTATACGAATGGGGTAACATATTATATTCGTGTGTGATTCCATATTATAAATCACGGTTCGTTGATTGAAACAATTAATATGTACAAAAGAAGGCAACACACTTAATAACGCGTTTAAATCATTTCAGATATTTTATGTATATATAAAACAAATGCTAATTATAGGTTTATTAACATCGAAAGTAAAATGCCAGTTTTCTAAACGTAAATTATAATAATACCTATACTATATGTGACGGCATTTGTGAGGCAATAGTTAGCGTGCCAGTCCGCTTGGCTTACGCTGAGGTCCGCGGATTTCCGGTCAAAATAAATATTTATTGATATATCGCCTTTATAATACGATAATATAACAAGGAATTTGTTTCGAGACTGAGTGTTCTATTTTGAGTATATATTTGTCTAAACCAGCGATTCTCAACATTTTTTTTTGTTGCGGCACACTTTTAGAATTTCGTGGCACCACTGGTCTAATCCTTATCCCATAGTACAGAATATCGAAATTTTTGGGTCAGGTATTATATGCATTTATTATTATTATTGTACATATATTTACCTTATGTATCGTATAACCTTCCAAAATGACATAAAAACTATTCACTAAGTAAATTGTAATTTATATTGAAACAGGAACCAGATTTTCTGGAATATTTAAAATACTGGTTTTCTCGTCTGTCGTTTTTTTAAAGAGTAATATTTTATTTTATAAAAAATCTTTCCAGTTGTTCACCCTCTATATTTTGTTATAATTTAAATAGGGTAAAGGGTTAAATGCTAGGGGAAATAACCACAAGTAATCATAGACAATTTAATAGCGGTCAGACTGCTTCGTTCAATTTAAAACTTTGATTATAAATCTTACAATTTATTGCTCGCATCTGCCTCTCGTTTCCCATGGATTTGAGAAGGCATTTACTACCTTTATCACAATAAAAATAAGACAGGTTTTCGGGTCTCTTTCTATCTACTAAGAAATCACGACAGATACCGAAGCTATGGGTGATTTTATCATTATTCAACTTGTTAATAGAAAATATTCCGATATTCATTTGATTGTCCATTTTTATTCGTTTGTTTTGTGTTTTTATAAAAATAAATAAATATAATAATCTAATTTACGATTCATTCAATTGTTTTACTATCATTCTTCATCACCAATTCAGGGACATCAGAACTATAATCTCGGGAGGATCATTACTTCACTTACTATATGCGGACAAGTATGCATTTCCAAATTAATATTTTCAAAAGTAATAACGTCTTAAACAACTAAACTAATACGGACTACAACCTTACCTACAATAAAACCTAGGTGTGCAGTAGTTTTAAATTATTAGTATCTACAATGGGATATATTTATAATAAATAATATAGCGTTCTTTGCCCTCTACCCACGTGCATATTTTAGTTTCATACAATTCAAAGATGTGTCAATACACCATGCTATTATCAAATTTGTGTTTACACCATTATAAAGTTCTGAAGATGTTAATTCAGTATTCCAATATGAAGCGTTATTAACAACTTTGCTAAAAAAAGAAAGAGTTTATTTTGTTCGCCCTCGCACGCACATGTGTGTCTTTTGTACAACGGGATACACACAAGGACTTCAATTTTACTATAAAGGAAATTATTTTAAATTATTTTGCTTATAATTCCCGCTACAACATTCAGTAATTTGTCTCGACGCGTTTCGCCACTTCACGTATCCTGATGAGGCCACGTGAAGTGGCGAAACCTGTCGAGACAAATTACTGAATGTTGTAGCGGGAATTATAAGCAAAATAATTTCCTTTAATATGGATTTCCGCAAAGTAACGCCTGAAACAACTAATTAAATGTTACTATACATTCGTATGTGATAGTGATTGAGACAACACTCTTAGCTTATAGTTCACACTGTTGCTTTACATCAGGTGGAGTGTAGTCAGTCATATACATACTAAGTTACTTTAAAAATATATGACATAAAATATAACAAGAGGCCAAATGGTATGTATGTCGTAGTTATGGAAATAAAAGTGTGATCATTTATCGAACTTGCTAAACAATGGGATAGTCACGTACCATTATACAATTCACAAAAAAGACTTACATAACTACCCTCTAATCATAGTTGACATATATAACCAATATATTTAGTTTTTTTCTTTGTTTTTGTAGAAGTTAAGAAATCAAAATTAATATAAATATGCCTTAATTCTAAATGATTCAGAGCGTTCAATTGTGCACGCGACAGTGGATAGTAGCGCTAATTTATCAAACAAGAATAATCATGTCTATTTCGAATGTTTTATTATTATTTACATAAATAAATACGGTTTGTGCTTGTTCTATGACACATACTGTTTATAATCATATGTTTAATGTTACTTACAATATATATTGTTATATTTAGAACCCGTGTGTATCCACGTGTTATATTAAAAAACCGGGACAGATTTATACAATTGAATGTTATTTTTTGTTGAGATCCCCCGCATTGAACCCGAAAAACAGTCCACAATAATGATGCTCGTACTTTTTAAAAATAACACCCCGTTTACACTTATAAACGTCTTGAATAATATTTGATATGAAATTACAAGAATTTTAAGGATATTTTCGTTGTGTTTAAATTTATATTTAACAAGCAGTTTTGCCGACAATCATCAATCTTCGGCCTTTCCCAGGATGCACCGCGGATGCGTTTGTTTTTACTATATAGTGACAGGTTAGTTCTTCGTTGTTGCATTGAGCTATTAAAAAAACAATAATTGCTAAAATATTATTTCCGACTATGTTATCGAGACTTGTAAGTAGGTACTACTCGCATTTATCGATAATATTTTGAAATGTCACATCACTATCGTAATATGTCAAAACGGATTCTCCACTCAATCACAGTAGAGAATCTTCGTGAGTAAATCAAGCATAGCCAAAAATATATAATCATAAATTTAAAAAATCTATTCAGAATCGTCTGAGTAAATTTGTAAAATATATGAATGGGATTTTAAAGTTCACTATCTTAATTAAACTATTAATTTTCGTTATTAAGTTATAAATCTTCATGCAAATTATTATAAATAGCAATATATCTTTTTTTAGAAGACATTTTTTTTTTTTTAAAAAAAACGAATAAAATTTAACGCCCGCGGCTTCTCCAAAATACCGTTTGATCTATGACATAATTATACTCGTATGAGGAATGAACTACACTCAGAATTAAAAAAAAAAATCCTTTTTTAAATGTTTCACTCTCTGCTGGGTCCGAGCAGTATCACCATTTTGACAGCCATAATGAAAGATGTCTACCATGAACATTAAGTCAACAGCAACGGTGACTGTTATTCACTTTGTAACAGTCACCTCAGCTTATGAAGCGATAGCTTCATCATCAGGGGAAGTGCAACCACTTTAAAATTTAGATGAACGCAAATCAAATGCATAAAATAGAAGCAGAGCATTATTATTTGAATAAACACCTTAATCAAATTGTAAAGCAATATTAAGAAAATCCATTATCGTACAAAATAAATAAATAAATAAAACTTAACTTTTCCAACCCAA
Organism: Tineola bisselliella; assembly: GCA_028551675.1. NCBI lineage: Eukaryota > Metazoa > Arthropoda > Insecta > Lepidoptera > Tineidae > Tineola > Tineola bisselliella. Next base: position 176,844 of record JAPWLS010000735.1, read on the forward strand.
AAAGCCTTCAATCGCAAAATCAATTTGATTGGCGCAATCCTCACGGGAGACGTCGAATTCTTAAAACGGGAAATCAGGGGGAAATGGTATAAAAGAAAAAAAATTGCCTCACACATGGCCGTGGTATTTCACCCCTGCGATAAAATTCGATTGATTGGACGTTCGCGAATTCGCATGCCCCACGTGTGAGGGCACATGTGGATGCGCTCTACATGGATGTGGGTGTAACCCGCAATTCTTCGCGTTTTAGGGATTGGAAGTTTATGTTACCTCCCAAAACCTATTAAATTTTAGATAACAAAGACAGTAATATTTTCTGGTTTATCTAAAATATATTACGACGATGTAAGGATTCCGTGTTCAATTCCCGCTCGAAACAAATATAAAAACATTTGCACTTTCTTTGTTCCATAAATATTTAAGATTACGGTTAGCATTTTTATTTTTAGCATCATATTTGGCGCGCAAATAATAATAAATTCATATTTATTATTACGCAAAAGAACTGATAGTATCACGAAAGCAGATCACTTAAGTTACCTTAAATTAGATTCTAAAGGCTGGATACAAAACCAGTATGGCCCGTTCTCTTTAAATTTAACATAACAATAGTATTGGAACACCCTTACGTAATACAAAATTAAAACATACGTAATATGCAAATTGGGCAAGTCGGTAGCTCGACAGATCCACGGCTACTGCCATTCTTCGATCAATCATTCACCTATTCATAGTTAAATCGACTGGCAAACACATTTGTAAGTACTATTCAGATATATATTCTCGACAATATTTTTCTATTAATAGGAAATATAGTTTCGACAACTTTTCCGTTTTTGCGTAAAATTTATATACCAATATCTTTTTCGGTATTTAATTTTAAAATGTATAGAAACTTGTGTTCGCGAACATGATTTTCTTTTGGTTAACGACTAAAAAATAAACTCTGTAGTAAGTACCATTAAGTATTTAACGAGTAAACTAACGATTAAACTAACTATATTACAAAAAATGTAACGTCAAATTATAGAAGAAAAAAATGGCAATGTAAAATCAATGATTACATACAAATAAACTAAACAATTAATTAGCGACTTTGTAAATGGAAAATAGGTTTCCTAATAAAGTCATTCTCTATTTGATTATTGCCAATATATTTTAGCGTATCGAAACTAAACATACAAATCCATTGGCGAGTCGCCTACACACTAAGGGCGCGTTCACACGGACTACCGTTACTGAATAAATAAATATGATTAAGCAACACCTTTCACTACGATTTGAATGTTCCACTCTTTCCCACGTGCGGTGAAACTCAGATTTATGTCTTTTGTAGTGTCTGCAATTGTATGTTTAAAAAACACGGACGAAAAACTTATTGCCATTGAAATAAATAAATTAGAGAACCCACGACAAAGGAGATATCGATCGGTCCTAGTACATAGTCGGAACTAACATTTTGGCTATTATGAAAAAAAAAACTTTTCTCTCAATGGTTTCTGAGATATTCAACACAATAACGAATAATCTACACAAACAAACTATGCACAATAGCAATTTTAAATATATCTTCTGTAAAATTACGAGTTTCTAGATCCAGCTAGCTACGCTCCTAGAAAGCTACGGGAAAACCTGTATTTTTGAACATAGATAATACAATTTAATGGATCACACTTTAAAATTAGTAGGTGAACACATTTAGAACAAAATGAATAGTGTTTTTACAGTGTTTGCTCTTTGGATTAATGACGTAAGCATAACAACTTTTACTTAAACTTCTGGAGTAATAGCTTCCGCATCATACTGCTTTTTTTTTTGTTTGCCTACATGTGAATTTCATCAAAGGATATTTGTGAAGTCTCAACGTAATTTGCATCTACATACATCGTCTAACTTATTTGAATATTCCACATTGTAGTATTATTAACATAAATATACAAGTAATCAATCGCTCCTCAAGGAACCGTGGCCATTGTGATGTCCTTGAATCGTCTAAACTCTTTCCCACGAACGGCGTATGCAAATTCGGGATTGTCGCGCAACTCAATGTGAATACGTCCGGAAGTTAAAATATTTAAATTTATATTTTTTTTAGAATTGTATTGTCGAGTTTGAATAAGTTATTTGGCGTGTTGATGCGATCAATATTTTTCATCTTAAATTTTTATGCCGTTCACGTTTTCTATACCTACGTTATTATTGATACAAATTAAAGTATATATTTATGCATTGAATTACTTGAAAGTGGTTCGTTTAATAACGTTTTAAAAGGTCAGAGCAAGGTTGTTTAGTTTTACGATATTTTGATGGCGGTAGAACGAAAAATGTTAGCCATCGAACAAATTACTATACATAAAAATTGAAAGGTATCACACATTTATTTTTTATTATTTTTTAATATTATTGTTTTTATCTTAAAAACATACAAGTTTGATATAACCTTAAAACTCATTTCTGCTGATACTTGCTTTTTTTATTACTAATTTTTAATATCTTAAAATACATATAGAATTTAAAAAACCTTTATGCGTCTTATTTTGGTTGTTTACTTTGAATTCGACTTTTCGAGAACTTTGTAATCGTTGATAATTCTTATTTTAAAATTTAATAAATACCTAACTACATGCAATTCCGTTCACACGTTTCATATTACAGTTGGGTTTATATCACTAAATGTAAAAGCGGTTTTTTTAAATTATCAAACAATAATCCTATAGTTTTTTTTTTAAGTTGAATGCAATATTTTGTGCACGAATGCACTCTCTAATTTGCATACACGGTGTTAATTCGTGACCCTACTTATTGTTTTTTTAACACCAAAATCTTTATTTAAAAAAAACTTTAGCAAGGGGTTTCAGATTTTTTCATTAAATTTTTTAGACAAAAAATAATTGTCGTTATACATTGCTTCATTTTTTTTCTTCTCAAATTCTAATTTTTTGAACGCATCTGCTTTTGCTTTTTTTCTTTTACTTTTTAAACTATGACACTGAGGATTTATATTTATTATTTTTCTTTTGTTATAACATTTAGTAATTTGCATACAAGAACAGCTGCTTTGAAAACTATTAAATAGGTACTTATTTTAATAATGATACGACGCTTCATTATAAATATAATCTACGCGAAAATACGATAAAATGTATCATAAAGCATTACAATTATTTCGGCGAATTTTTTTTTTTAATATTCATTTACGTAAAGCGAACGAACAACCAAATTGCCACTAAGTCGGTCTAGTTGTTTAGGCGTTAGATGTTAAAATGTACATTAGTCTTTATTGAATAAGTTTCATATAGTATTTGCAGTGACACGCTTATCTCAAGGCAATCTATCGCCAGCAGATAACGCGTGTCAATCTACACGTGTTTCCTTCCTTTGTTTCTGGATTAGTCATTCACCGATCACACGAGTAGTAAGTAGTAATAAATACCTAATCTATTCTGAACATTGTTTGAGCCCAGAGTTCCTGCTTACTCTATACATGCGTGCATTGCTATAAAATGTATATGTCACGTTTAATGCTAAAATATGCATACTTCATATAAAAGAATTTTCTCGTTAAGATATTAAAGGTTGATAAAATTAAAAAAAAAACGTACCCGCATACCCGCTATAGAAAGTAGATTCAAAAATTCCATATTGTTTTTTTTCTATACGACCCCTTTTTTAAGACAAAAGACTGTTGAAAAGAATCGTTCTAAATATAACATTGCTATATTTGTCCTATGGGGCGAGTTTGTAACTTGCGACGCACTTGGACCGAATTTATCTCTTGTTAATAAAATTTGTATGTTGTTGTTCAAACCGAGATTATTTTTGCGTCTTTTTTAATATGCTATTTTTAGGTTATATAACCTTATTATGATTATTATTACCACTTTCAGAGCACATAGTGCTAAGTCTCAGATTTAACTCCATCGATTTTTTTATTAAATAATGGAATTAATAATTTCACTTCAATATATATGACCACACTCCGCTTGATATAGTCGATGAGGCAACAGTCAGCTCCTCTATGCCGGCTTCACAACACAATTGTAATGTTATAAACAGGAAGTACCAAACTGATCCCGAAACGTGACTAGGTCACTACTTAACCCATTAAAAAAACGTGTATTGTTTAAACGCCCGCATAATTTAAAAAAACGTCCCAAAAAATTACAAGACAATAATGCACATTATAAGGACGTTTACACACTTGGCGGGGCGCCTTTACAACAATTAAGCCATTGTACTTTTATGAAAAGATTTTAAAACAAAAGCGTTCATATGCATACAGGCTTTGTTGCATTCACTGTTTTATAATTTCGGTTACAACACTCTTGTTAGGTTATACAGACATTAACGTATGCATCTTGCTTACATAAATTCATGTAGAGCCAATTTGACGAGCGTTTACCTTCAAATGAGTTGTATAGAATCGAAAAAACAGCAATTTGCGGGTTTATTTTTGATTGCTGTTTTTCATTTATCTAGGACTCAAGTCATGTGGTCTGGATCGTTATATTGCTATAAAAATAATGAATGAACGTATTGTCTTACGTCATTTACTAACAGTATTTAAATAATTTAGTATTTTTTTACTTTACTACCGGGTTCACTCTCTATATATATAATACTAGCAGTTGCCCGCGACTACGTCTGCGTAATAATGAAGATATAAAGTACTGAAAGTTTAATGATGTTTCATATTTCAGTCAACAAAAAATGCCTTCCACACCCCTGTCGCAAAATCTACTAACTGCCTCTCCGTCAAATTTCTAGTTTGTAGCAAAAAAATTATACAAACCTGCGAGAGCCCTTACAACTCCTTAATCTGGCCCTGTTGCAAAATCCGTTCTTTGCAGACGTCAACTAACTATAAACTACCTCCCTGTCAAATTTCATCTTTGTATGTCAAGCGGATTTCGAGAGAACTTTCGCTTTTATTTTCATTGAATTAGATATGAATTACAATGTGAACTTAAAATAAAATGAAATATATCTTAAAAAACAATTGAAAAACTGACAGCACATTTGCCCGCCAAAATTAGGCACAGACTTCGAATTGTGTGAACTTAAAATAAATGAAATATATCTGGCTGTATGGGCTCGATCCCTTTGCCTTAAAATGGAACAAAAAAAAGAAATATATCTTAAAAAACAATTGAAAAACTGACAGCACATTTGCCCGCCAAAATTAGGCACAGACTTCGAATTGTGTGAACTTAAAATAAAGTGAAATACAATATATCTGGCTGTATGGGCTCGATCCCTTTGCCTTAAAATGGAACAAAAAAAAAAAAAAGAAATATCATAGACATCGAATTGTGTGAACTTAAAATGTAATATTTCTTTAAAAAAAAACAATTGAAAATAATTCTATAGCCTATGTTCATCAGGGATTTTTTACGATTCTAATGGTAAAAGAATTTTTCAAATCGGTCCAGTAGTTTCGGAGCCTATTCAATACATACAAACAATCAAATGTTTCCTCTTTATATAATAGTATAGACAATCTGTATACTGACTAACTTAATATATTAGCTTTATTTTGATACAATGTAAAAAAACAAATGAAAAATGACACTAATGACGTATAATAAAAATAAAACCATATTAGTCAGAGTTTTGCTGTGAATGCGTGTTAACACATGGTTATTTTAATTCTACGTTTCGAAAGCTTTGCAGACATCTTAGTATAGCCTGTGAGATATTTAAGAGAGATTATGTATAATAAGATAATACATTACCGGTTTTGTATTATAATATAGTAAAAATATTCTGTGTATTATTTAAAAAAAATTTGAAAGTATATTTTGTATAAATATATTTATAGAAGGAAAATAAATTCAAATATTAGTCAGTTCAAATAACAAGAAACATATTAAACAACAATTCTCATACGTAAGTCTGATTCATAATCATAATTAATTGGAATTTTCACATAAACTTGTAGAACAACTTGAGATTGTTCTAGAACAGTCCTTAGCTCAATTAAAAGGCTATGTGGTTTACTATCGCGTTGGTGTGTCATAACAAGATATCATTATTGACTTCTATAACAATAAAAACCCAAATTGGATGTTGAGAAAACTTAATCTTTTAAAACTGAGGTCTTTATGTAGAACTATTTCAACATCTGTCCATTGCTACAAATAAATAACATCTACACAATTTCTAACGACTTTCAAATTTTAAGGGGCATTTTTATTAACGTAATACATCTTCATTATTGTCTCAAAGATGTAGTTTAGTTAATTTTTAGAACTTCGAATGTGTTTTCGTTTTAACAAACCAGCCTAATTATAACTACGGGAATATTGATGAGGAAATCGCTTAGGTTTTGTGTTCAAATTCCTTAAAATAGAAGTTCCTTAATTATTCTATTTTCAAAATAAATTATTTTCAGTACAATATTCTATATAATTACTCCAAAATATGACATAGCAAATAACGTCGGAAACAAACGATGTTCATGAGCAGTAATGCCGAACTATATCGATACAAAAACGTAATTTAATAGTTTCTAGTTGGATATATTTTCAGAATAAGATTGAGGAAAAGTGTGAAGCAACCAAATGTTGTATAACAGGATTCGAACCAGGGCACAGTTATAAAAGAACATGTTGTACAGCATTCTTCGTTAACAAGAACAATAATAATATGTATTGTCCACAAATTGCAAACTTGGTATCGTAACTTAAGTAATTGCTTAATGGTAACAATTTTCCGAATCGTACAAGTGTGTAGACTGTACAGGGATACTCTTGTTGCGTGCACGATTCAATTTCAATTCGATTCCAAATAGATTTACCTATACTGAATATTAATCGGATCAGATTGAAATTTCAATCCAAAATTCATAATTTAATTTATCTAGTATACCTTAACTGTTAAAAAAAGAATAGATTTTTGTTGTTTTTTTTTTAATATGAGCAACTAATTTTCCATTTTTATTAAAACATTTTTTTTTTATTTGAATGACACATATTTTAAATCCGATACAAACTCGTTAGTAATTTAATCATGAATACAACTGCAATTTAATATTGTTTCTGCATTTCTATATGCATGTACAGATATATTATTTATATACATACATATATATTATTATCGGGGTCAGCGCAATTCGTTTGACCATTGTTGCTACCAACACTTACAATAACTCTTGCAACAGTATGTCTTCATTTATGAGTTATTCTACAATTTACATTAATATTAATAAAATATAAATTTAATAAATATATGTATATATTATTTTTAGATAGGTATACCGAATAGGAATCGAATTAGTTTTTAATTAACAACAAATTTACAATAAAACTGAGAGCTCTATAAAGAGGGGATAGTAGAAAGGCCTTTAATAGGTTTTATATTATATTTAAAAAATAGTTTATTGTTTTAAAAAAAAAAAACAAATAAAACCAAGGGCTTCCGTACTAGGTTGATAATAGTGCGTTTAAAAAAATATAGTACAAGATTTATTTTATATTTATTAGATAATTGGACATATGAAATTCTACTTATAAATGTCAATTAAAACAATTGGAGTATATAATTCGAAACATATAAGAATAACTCATACTGCACGACCGAATGAATGTGCACGACAATTCGCCGCATTTCGTGACGTATTGATATCATTACGACGTGTTTTCGGGCGTTTCGTGAGCCCCCGTTTCGGCTACATACGAACCGCCGACAATTTTACTCAGAAACGATTACGTTTCAGAAATAAGCGACAAAATGTCGTGAGACAATTTTACAACGGACTCTACTTAAGGAAAAAAATAGATTTCTAATGCGCGCGACTAAACACTACTACAGGAACTTGGTTTGATGAGTCGAAAACATTTGAAGAACGACTAAAATGCGGATCTAAATCAATGAGTAGTTAATATTTCTATTGTTTTCAATTCAATAAGTAACGTAGCGTTCTTTTGTTTTTTTTTTGTGTAATTTTTTACTAAGTCAATATTTTTAAAATGATATCTGACGTTAATCGCGGACATGATCTATTTTGATTACCTGCTTATCCATATTTCGTTTCATCATATATGACCGCAGTAGCACAATAGTCTATGAAGATACAGATGCGTAATTTTCACAAGAACTAACATTAAAATCACATTCAAAGTAATCGACTAACCAGTTTGTCGCTCGTAAACTTCAGAGTCGTAAAAGTAAGGATCGTAAATTACTTAAAATGTTTCTCTACTACATTATTGAAGAAATGTTCAAGACAAACTATCACATTTAAATTGGTACTTCTGAAAATAGTTTAGAACAGAAATTCCCAAACTATATTTAAAGAGCGAATACTAAGTGGCTCCAAAATATGGATACTATAATGTGTTGATAGAACAGTGCTTCATTCATATTGGAAACGCTTGTATTTTCCAATAAGACAACATTAAGTATTTCCGCGACTCGCTACTAGGGAATCTCTGAGCATTACCAATATTTTTACCCCCTTTGTTTCTAAGATAGCCAAAATTGGAAACTTTTGTTAGATGGTTCGAATCCCAGTCAACTTTGGCAACCACTGATTTTAGTATTAACATAACATTTTGTTTTATTATATATTTTTCCTTTAATCGTAACGATTTCATGTATATACATTTATAATACATTAATACTAATAAATAAAAAAAAATTAAAGTATGATAATATTTCTTTTAATTGGAAACCCTCGCGTAATATACGACGTATACATGCATAATATGTAATGCATAAAAAATCTCCAAATAAAATACCGATCGAAACTATTTTAAAATAAACGAGTTCTTTTTTTCTAAAATTCGGAGGTGGCCTCACTTTTTTATTACCAGCCAGTGTACTAAATGTCAACATAGTTAATGTTTATTTGTCGACTCTATAACCTAACTTCAAAGACGTTATTTCGAGTTACATCTACCTCATAATGTCGTATTTTTGAGGACATTTTGGACGTAATTAAAAATGCTATTACTAAATTGAATCAGGTTTTATTATGAACTCAAGAAATAGAGTTTCCATTTATTTTGTTTTTACCTACTTTTTTTAACAAATACTCATATGGTGATTACATGATTAAGGTTCAAGATATTTATTTACTCAAATAGAATTACAAATCCCTACTAATATTATAAATGTGAATGTGAGTTTGTTTGTTACCTTTTCACGCAACAACTACTTAACTGATCATCATGAAATTTTGCACACATATTTTTGGAGGTACTAGAAGTAACATAGAATACTTTTTATTTTTAAAAATATTTATTTTTTACTATAGTTTCCAACTGACTATAGTTTCAGCTGTTTGGAATCATATTGATTCATTTCTATTGAAATGATATCTGATACTTATTTAATGACTTAAATGCGAGCGAAGTCACGGGTAAAAGCTAGTAGATTATGTAACGTACATAGACTATATCAGCGGTTCTCAAACTTTTTTGGCGAAGGAAAAAGCCTTAATATAATTATAAAAAACTGATTTATATGTATTTATGAATAATCATATTGCAATGTAATATTACGTAATATTTAGTTGGAATATTTAGATGTAACCTTATAATCTCCCTTTGGTAGGTATTTTTTTGCAGTATTTTAGCCCTAGTATTCCACGGAACACACTTTGAGAATGGCTGGACTATATTATACTACAATATCATATATAAATTACAACACCATTACAAGGCACTTAGACCCATTATATGTTTTTTTTTTCAATTCATATTTAAATTTGGAAATACTTTTATAATTAGTTACTATTAAAAATGATTAAAAAATAATAAGTAAGACCCTGCCCCTATCCTGTTCATATACACCCAACAATTTGATATGTGTTAGTAAATTTAATTTTTAAATTACTTTTAATGTGTTGTTATAACACAATATTGTTCACAGTGTAATGTGTTGAATGGTGGCAGTCAGCGAGCCGCGATAGAGCCATTTCCTGATTTGGATGCAGCAACACGAACTGGGCCATAGCATACGCCTTGTTTTCAGATAACTTCTGTTTTTTATTTATTTACTTTTAGTAAATGGGCTCCAATAGAGCGCTTTTACTCGTCAATACAAATATAAAGGAAATAAATTTATTAATTTAATAATTATCAATTTGATTTAGCTGCTATATATTGGCATTGTCCACTTACATACTAATGTCATAATAATATATTACAAATCTACTATGATGTAGAAGAATAGCTGCTGTATAGGGGCATTGTCATCCTATTGTATACCTAAGGGTAAACATAAAATGACATAGATTATGTCCAAGCTTTTTTATCAGTAAGATATTCATATAACGTGTAATATGATTTTTGAATAAGTTTGCTTTTTATGATTTTCTTGAATTGATAAAGAGGGAGGCTACTAATATCATCGGGCAGTTTGTTATATGACTTTATGCCAACCCCCATGAAACAACGGGCATTATAACACGTAATGGTATTTTCACTATGAAATTCATAGTTTAATCACTAATTAGAAATGTCAATTTTTAGGCGGCGCAGGGTATTTTTCATGTACATAACCTGTCTCTAAACTTCATTACTTTACTACCCTAAGGTTTGTTGCCTGGTAGAGATCACTGCTTAGTGATAAAGCCGCCTTTTGTTCTTTCTTTTCTTCTGTTCTTCTTTATATGTATTGATTTGCTTTTCTATAACTTATTCCCACGATTTAATTCATTAAAAAATAAGTCATATACATTACTCATGTTATCACAAAATAGTGTCATTTGCAATCCAATAATTCACTGTACCCAAGAATAATTCACCATTCCGCTTGGAGAATGAAATATCGCAAAGACGGTCTAGTCTAGTTTGAGTTTTATAAGCATATCCTATTTTTGATGGCAATGTACGTAGACTTAATTGTTAAATAAATATTCAAAACAAATATTGTTCATAATTAATTGTTTCAGGCGTTACTTTGCGGAAATCCATATTAAAGGAAATTATTTTGCTTATAATTCCCGCTACATTAGGTCGATGAAGGAAAATAACCTCCACCAACATTCAATAACTTGTTTCGACGCGTTTCGCCACTTCACGTGGCATTATCAGGATACGTGTGGTCGAATTTTCCTTCATCGACGTAATGTAGCGGGATTATAAGCAAAATAATTTTAAATAATTTCTTTTAAATAGTACCTATGTTAGTTTTTTACATATACTATGAACGGTAATGTGTGTGCCCTCCTCTATTTAAATGGGATGTAGTTTGTACTAGTTACACTGGGCTTAATTTAGGATAATGTCATCCTTTACCTATATTTTAAACTCGATTTTATTACACAAAACCACACCCTGTTGAATTGAGATAATAAAACAATATGGCCGTGTATTCATTATTATAATTAAATTTATTTAATTTAAATGTCGAAGTGTCCATCTCTTCAGAAAGAACTAGACGTTCAACAGAAGGATCAAAAAGTACAGGGTTAAAGGTTGTTAATAACACACAGAAATTAACTGAAAGTTAGTCGTAAAGTCGTTGCATTTCGATTTTGATATGTAATGTGTTCTAAATAAACTTTTATTTTGTATTGTTGAGGACATACTGTGGATTGGTCTGAAATACTAAAGTAAAATTCATATTAAAATCGTATTAGAATGAATTTGTGACAAATTATAACAACGAGTAATAATAAATAATTATGTATATTTTGTTATAAAAATATCCCAAACATCTTTTGTATAACAAACAATAGGCCGGTTTCATGACCCGTAGCATGTTTTTGTGCAGCACAATTTGGTCACATCAACCGAATTTACGGCTCGTTTTCACTACAACATACCTATTCTGGGAGGTTTTTATTTCAATTCAAAATTGGAACTTATATGAAATAACACAAAAGAAATGTTAGTTTGTAAATGTAACAAGAGACAGAGAAGGCAATCTACACGCATACCCTTCATTCATTCCAATATTCATTCATCCACCAATCATACATCTTCTAATATAGACGTAATTCAAGATATAATCCATACATACATTTAAACAAACGTCCAATAGTTCCTGCTTGTCTCAATACCATATCTTCATAGTGAATAAATAATATGATTGTTTCAATTGTTTTTACATTAAGTTGATTCATCGTTTAAAGTTCTTGGAATTATATTGGACATTGGAAAAACCATATATTGAATTTAGAATTATTTTAAATCTCTTTAATCCATTATAAAATTTTTGTGTAGTTATTTATCATTAAAATAATAACTCGATGGCGATTCAAATAAATATTAAATCGATAACAATTTCAACAAGAATATACCGTCTATTAGATAGGAAATTAGGATACAGATTGAAATCTTTATTACATCGGTTTTACTATTTACTATTTTTAATGCATTTGTTTAGACGAATTGTTTAGAAAATTACTTCGTTTTGTTTACTGATGCATGAGAGTAATTTATCCAATTTTATTGTTTGGAAATTGTGTTTTTGTTGGTAAAAATAGATTAACGAGTTAATTGAAATATAAAATTGTTATGTATGTACTTCAAATTAGAATGTATGTACCAAGTACCGACCATTTCAGGACATAAAGCCGGTCGGTATGGGATAAGTAAGTAGTACTTGGAATATGTAACACAAGACGTATTTAATTAAAAAATAGTTGTCTAAAATTAAATACAGTAACAAAAACTGAGTTGACATAAGGCCAACTTTCCACGTAGTCATAATCGTTATTTTTTATTTCGTTTGCACAGAAAGAATTTACTAAATCACCGCTTGTACGTGTACCGCATTCTCGCCGTGGACAGTGGCCTTAAAGATAAAGTACATTTTCTTGATTGTTAAATTGATTTAATCTAGCTATTACAATGGCGAGTTACACTATAATTAACTTTCATTTCACTAAGCATTAAGCAGTGCTCCACCTACGTTGCGGGTTCGATTCCCGGGATAAAAAAACGGTAACAAAATGCCGGATGTTCCGTGGGCGGTCCACTGAACGCATTGTCATTCCAAAGCTTACACTTTTGTAATGTGACCATCAATTAGACCATTTTTTTATTCAAAAAATAAAACAAATGAAAGTTAATGTAATTATATAAGCCCTAATTGAAACCCAATCTAAGTAGATTCATACAATAATAACAAAAGAATAAAGGTATTCTAACAATACAATTATAATTTGGGTTCGTTAGAGTCGTAATTATCACAACATTGTAACACAAGGTTCAACGGTCGAACACTCAAACATAAGTACATATTATCGGTCATATACATTATAATAATATTCTGACATAAATCACCTGATACTTGAGACAAAAGTGACATTAATTACGAATAAAACTTACACACACATGCGTACACTATACGTGATGAACTCGTACAATGGCTTAATATAAGAAACCGACAAATGAACGCAATTGGTTGTTTAATACATGTATTATATTCGCTTTGTATATAAAATGACATTCGTCAAAACATTCTGAATTTGAATTTAAAAACTTACGTCACGTTTTTGCAAGTCATACTTATATCAAAATAAAAATTAAAACTAGTATCTAAAGTTTCTAGTACCATCTGTCCTCCTTCTACTTGTCCCCACTAGTCTAAGAAATTGCTGCATCAATTTAACATTAGTTTTTACTGTTCAATAGATTCTTTGAATATGCGCTTTACACGACTTCAGTGGCGAAGTGGCTAATTTTCAAAGGTTTCGTATTCAAAATATTGATTGAATGCAAATAAATATGATATTAAAAAAGACAATATTTAGTTTGGGTTTATATGTTGGGTTTATATGGGTGTTTATATGTTTGTGTTCCCATGTTTATTTGTTATGCTTGTTCTTTTTTTAACTTGTAATAAATTGCAAAATCATAAAAGACATCAATCCTTTTTTGCAATCAAAATGCATGGCAACACGAAATGATGTGAACAAAACCTATTGTCTTGACTAACGTTACAAAATTATTGTTTACCTCTCGAAGCCAGCACTTATGCGCTGGAGATCAGCCCGACTGACCCTCGCTTCCGCTATACCACGTTTTAATTAACTCGTTCGAACTGTTTGACAGATTTCATACTTTTTATACACACATTTTACTGTAACTGCTTTTGTTTCTTAACCCATTATTACTACACTATTTAAGGTGCCTATACAGTAAACACGCTGAGTACAGCCTATGCACTATATACAGAAATACAGTCCTAGGATTAGTTATGTACATAGGGCTTTTGTATTTGATGAAATAAAGATTATTATTATTCACAGCTAAGTAAGTTAGTATACCTACACGCTAACCATTTCAATTATTACAACTACCTTTTATTTTATAACTGGCACGGATTTCTGGAAACTACACGCGATGATCTCTAACTCACAGATTCCCATTTTCAAAACAAGTATTTACTTTATTTTTGTAATTGTTACTGAGAAGGAATTATACTCTAGACCTAAAAACACTGTTATAAAGAACTTACAGATTAAAAGTCGTATCGCAGCTCTTCGAAGAAGCTAGACATTTAAAAAATGTTTAAGATTTTTCATAAATCGTTAACAAAGCAACTTAAAGTGTCATCAAATAAATAATAAAGTGAATTAATACTTAATACTAAATACATACCTAAAAAAATGTATTAATTAGTGCTTGTTTTGTCCTCTCTGTCGCACATATGGGAATAGAGAAAGATAAACGTAAATCCGACTTAGGTTCGAAAAAAAATCAAAAGATAATCCGACGGTTATCGGTAGGTATGTATAGATACTTAAAAATATACAAAATAAAGTTATGACAATCCTTCACCAAATAAGCGATAGGTTCCCGAGTTCAACAAACCAAACTGTACTGAATTTAGGATTCAAAGCGCGTATCCAAAATAATAGGCGGTAAGACCACGTTCCCTCTTTCACAACAAACAATGGTCGATAAATATTGAAAAAAAAAAAATTATAAGAAACATTACGTATTCTAAAACTAAGGTTACTTTGTATGCTTTCGTATATCGACGACGCGATTTGAAAATTTATGTGCCCACTCGCTAATATAGAGATGACATAATTTTGTTTGTATTACGAACTGATTTGGATGGGTGACACACTCTACGTGTAAAGTAATATACGCTTTTGAATGACATACACTATACTGGATTTTTACATGGTGTGATCTACGAAAGCGCAATTTTAAAAGAGAATACATGTAGGTAAGAACATAGTTTGTTTGTGTAGATTCTTCGTTGTTTTGTTGAGTATCTCAGAAACTATTGAATTTTTTTTAAGGAGAATTATATTTTGAAGCTATTTCAACAAAAATACTATATAAATAAGACTTGGCAATATAAATTACTGTTAGAACAATCGATAACGAATACATGTCACCTCACTACAAGTTAGAACAGCATGAAAGCTAAACGCGATCACATCCCAACTGCAACTTACTGTTACTCGTCAAATTATAATAAAATCCTTTATTGCACAAAAATGGTAGGTACATAGGTTTTATTTTTGTATATAAATATAAATATATATGGTTCTTCGAGTTATCGTACGGAAAGGGTTAAATTATAGCCTATTCTCCCTTAAAATGCAGAAACATTAATTGACTTAATTTTTTATCATAGTGAATTTTATACCCTTAACTTGAGATATGTATGTATGATTGGTTTCCCGTACAATAGTATAAAAATTTAGCTTGTTTGTAAAAGCGGGATAGACGGTCTGAAAGCGGGATAATCCCGCCCAAAGCAGGACGTATGGTCACGTTATACATAGGCGAGCTTAATGCCATTGACATTATCTACCAGCTAACCTTTAGATACCAGTGTGAGCGGTGATATGAAAAAAACAACCAAAATAAATACAATAAATAAAATAATAATATACAGATTTAAATACACAATCTTTAAGAAGAAAAGTTATAAATAAAATATTAATTTCTTACAGCGCTCCCTTCTGTTGAATCATACTATCTTTTTCATCTATACCTTTTCTTATGTAGTTGAATGTACACATTGAATGTTTGGAGCAATTGATAAATCTATGGGCTTATCACGAATTTTAGTCTGGCTTTCGAACCGAGTTCGCTTCAAGCGATTTGTATGGAAATTTGAGCAGCGCCACCGCGTGCGGATTTGGAACTACAATATTTTAGATACTTTTTGTTAATTTTCGAACGTCTCGATCTTGATTGCTGGTGCTCGTTAGTCGTTAGTAAAAATTCATGATCCCGATTGCTAACGGATCCGTTTTACTTGTGACAGCTCGATTCGAAAGCCAGACTAAATTCGTGACAAGCCCACTGGTATTTGTATGGCCGGTATAGTGGATGCGATTCGGTATTAACGTTAACGTTTTTTATAAATATTTTACAGATGCGTCTCTCATATTAAGATTTATTTTTATTTTTTTGATATATAAAAATAATTCGACGCTGTTACGAAAGTTTTGCAGCCATTATGTCACAGCGATTAAATGATTTAAAATAAGCAACATATTATTTTAAATATATCCATAATTTTATTTATAAACCCGTTATTTATTACTGTTAATCTAAAGATGATTTCTTCATTTATATAATAAAACCTAAAACACGATATAATTACACATATGGGTAAATGTTCTAAACGTCAGACGTCAACGAACTCATATTTAAGATGATAGAAAATAAGCGAAACTCCCTGAACTTTGTCTATTTTGTAACGTATCTATAAATTATTCCGATTAATATTCAGAGGTGCCTTTACAACTAACGATGTTTTATTTCTAATAAATAAATACAATAAAACTATAAAACATAAATATATACGTTGAGATGACGACCAATTAACGTTGGCAATATTGCTTCAAAACTAATTAAATAAATGCTCAATACTTGGCACTTAATACAATAATAATAAAAAATATTATTGTATTGTTAAGTAAATTGGATAAAGGATAAACTTTGTACTAAAATTGAAGGAATAATAAAAGGTTTTAAAATAATAAATGTTAGCAATTAAATACTATATTCTACATTATGTTATTGCAATTGTTTAAATGTACCAAGAGATGGCGCTAGTCCCGTTTAAGATCAATTGCGAGTTTGGCAAAGAGTGTAGTTTCATTTCTATTCTTGATTCTCATAGAAACTAAAGTGTATTTACGAGGAAAAGTTCAACACACGAAATCGTACCATTGCCGTCGCAGTAAACTTAAAGAATCTTCAAATTTCGTGGCCCCATCTCGTAGCTGGAGTCTACTAGCTCTATAAAATTAGTTTTTATATTCTCGACGCGTTTAAGGCCCGAGTGAGCATACGAATTGCTTGTTAAGTTTAGTTATAAATTTATACAACAGTTAGGGACGAGTTTTATAAAGTTTAAATTAGAAATGGTTAGTGCGAACGTCCGGATTTCATAAGCCGGTTTGTTGCTGGCTCCGTTACTCATTACAATTGAACAATTTTTAATATACTGTATGAACTATAAATGCAGAAAACATTGCTTTAACATTCAAACGCTTAGACCCGAATTATTATTTATTTATATAGTATTTTTTTTAAATAACCAAAAAAATCTACCTCATAATGGCTTGGCATGCTATTTCACCATAGATTATATACATAAAATGCTCCGATCAATCTCAATAGGCAAGATGTGGGTATACTCATCCCTTTGTTGGCGAGTCCTGGACCAGTGGATGCGTCATATTTGTGTAAATTAATATATAGTTTTTGTTTATGTATATAGTTGTAATTTTGTAAATGTTAACATGGGACCGAACAATAAATTTGATTTAAAAACAAATGCCCAGACTCCCAAACTAGGAAATACCTATTAACCCCTAGTCCCAAAATAAGTATCTACTTTTTTAAATAAATATTTCTATGGACCGGGAATAAAACCCGGAACCTCTGCGTCATGTTATTATTAATTATTCAAGTAGTAATTACTCTAATCGGGCTTTTTAAGCACAGTCGTCTCAAAGCGGTAATAGTTTGCTTCTAGAAGATAGATATTACTCAAAAAGCTTCAACGGTCATTATGTAAACGCAGCTACGTGTAACTTTCTTGATAATAATCAACTTTTCTACGGCCCTTTGTTCTTTTGTAAAATATACGTCGCTAACACGTAGATATTAAGGTTGAATTAATTATCTTTGAATACTATCTTTTTGTATTATAAAAATGTTTTCATGGTTCTGATTTTGTATAAAAATATTAATATCATAGAATCCCTTTTAGTGCTTCATTTATTTATGTATTGGTGTGGAAAAAAGATTACACACAATACATAATTATAATACATGGAGTTTAGTAATAATAATGTCAATATTATTTAAATTGGAACACATTCAAAGATGCTGTTAATTGATATTTTATAAGTTGAGATATTTTGATGTAGAAGTTGTAGAAATTACGCTGAAGTATTGATTCGAGTAGAGATCAGTGGGCTTATCACGAATTTAGTCTGGCTTTCGAATCGAGCTATCACAAGTTCCGTTAGCAATCGGGATCATGAATTTTTACTAACGACTAAAGAGCACCAACAATCTATCAAAAGAAACAAAAGATCAAGACGTTCGAAAATTAACAAGAAGTATCTAAAATATTGTAGTTCCAAATCCACACGCGGTGGCGCTGCTCAAATTTACATACTTGGAGCGAACTCGGTTCGAAAGCCAGACTAAAATTCGTGATAAGCCCACAGAACTTCAAACGTTACTCAGTCGTATAAAACAAATAGACCAATCAACACTTAAAAAATTATTGAACACTTAAAAGATTATCTACTGTCACCTAGCTGTCATTACGTTCTGTTACATGTATTTATAAGAAATCGTTTCAATTGTTACTTATTAATAAAAAATAACAAAATTAATAAGAAAAAAAATGCAAATTATTAAATTGTATATTTGATATATAAGTATATGCAACATATTACAAATTAATTTTGATTACTGCCTAATGGTTGCCGTGTTTAAATATTTATTATTTATTAGTAAACAATTTTTACTGCATAAAATGGAATAAAATGCATTTAAGGAATCATGTGATCACAGATCAAACTATTTCGTTATTAAGTATACCTATTATATTAGTAGAACGTTCGTATGAATTTATTTGTTTATATTACCATTAACATCTTCATTTCTCATAGGCCCTTTAGAATCTTCCACATGGTCAGAGACTACAAAGATTTCAGCAAAGACATATGACGAGAAGCAATCACAGTAAACTCACCAATCATAACCTGTTAGTAGGTACATTCTTCCCTGAAAATGTACAGTATACCCCGCTTTACGCGACCCCGTTATGCGCGGTTTCACTATAACGCGAAATTCAAATTTATTATTAAATTACGCGAAAGAGCGCGTATAAACATAATGTAGTCATCAACTTCTCTATGGTCGCGGGAATTTCAGTTAACGCAATTTTTTCTGGAACGTATCCCTCGCGTAAAGCGGGGCATTACTATATTGCAATTATTATATATAAATATCATTATTATATTGTTACTATGAATAATTTTGCTGGAAAAAGCATAATTTCTAAATAAATTATTATAATTAATA
Organism: Tineola bisselliella; assembly: GCA_028551675.1. NCBI lineage: Eukaryota > Metazoa > Arthropoda > Insecta > Lepidoptera > Tineidae > Tineola > Tineola bisselliella. Next base: position 196,331 of record JAPWLS010000735.1, read on the forward strand.
TGTAGCTAGAAAACTGAATATATTCTAATAAACGGATTAAATGTAGATACAAGTTTTCTATTACAGACAGAAACGGGTTATAATATACATTTTACTAATATCTTTATTAGGTTGTAATGTAGTGAAACGTGGTTCTTTGTCCACGTCTGGTTTCTAAAGCAGACGTTATTAATTTAAAATATATCTCGTTTTTTAAAAGTTTTTATGGATTACTAAATCTAAAATAAAAAATGCGTGTACAAAAACAATGGTATCCATTGAGATAAAAGCCATTTCCAAATCATTGTTGAGGTCAAAATTATAATAATTTGAAAATACTATCTGAATTAGTAGTTAAGCCGAAGCATCCTAAATTTACTTTCTCATTAGACTATCGTAAATAACGTTAAACGGTAAAACTGCCGGTTCCATTACATTAGATAGAAAAACTCTATCCCAATTGCGTTACTATATAAAACAATTCAACTAACAAACAATTTTAAACCACGGTTTCAAATAATCTTCTTTAGAATATTAAATAAATTTTATTTGAAATACTTTCTAAAAGTGTTCAAACCACGGTTTAAATATTTATTTTAAACGATTGTATTTTTAAGTTATAAAGTTTTGTCGTTGTGTTGCAATGTATGCATTTAGAAAAGAAAACATACTGAATTTATTTAAATAGTAAATAATGAGTGTGCTTCTATATGTTTATTGATCACATATGATTTTATATTTTCGTATATACTAAGTAATGATTAACTAATGAACTTTTTATTATTTTATAACCCTAAACCAAATAACAAATTTATACAATAACTAGCTTTTACCCGCGGCTTCGATCGTACTTAAGTCATTAAATAAGTATCAGAGATCGTTTCAATAGAAATGAATCAATATGATTCCAAACAGCTAAAACTATAGTCAGTTGGAAACTATAGTAAAAAATAATATTTAATTTTTTTAATAAAAAGTATCCTATGTTACTTCCAGTACCTCAAAAAATATGTGTACAAAGTTTCATGATGATCGGTTAAGTAGTTGTTGCGTGAAAACTTAACAAACAAACTCACATTCACATTTATAATATTAGTACCGCTACTCTCCGCGTACGGGTGTTTCCTGCATTTATTTCTAATCAGTGTGGTCATATTTCAAAATACTAAAAAAAATAAACAATTCCATTGTTCGACGTTTTAGAGAATTTTTCGTGAAATATAGTGGCGTTATATGGAATGATGTCATACAACACGCTTCAAACGCGTGTACAGTATGATGCCTCTTTAACGCTTAATAGCCCTTAGTGACACTTAATTAAAATTGCTAAATTGTAGTTCATTTGTATTTTTGAATTAAATACACCGGAGGAAACACGTACCATGGAATAGGGAAAACCAGATAGGACACAATGATAACTATTACATATTTTAAAATAAAATATAAACAAAAGAATTGGAATAATAACAATCTATCGTTATCAGATAGTGTGTCATTCTACCCGCGATTCAATCATCAAAAAACTCATCTACTGATCATATTGTGTCACTCTGTCAGTTTAAATTATAATTCTTACAATGTAATATATATATTTAATGTGGGTTATAAACATCTATACCTCATAATCTACACATGAGTGACCTAAAAGTGACTCGCAACTCAAAAAAAAAACAAAAACCTGCAGTCTTTTATTTATACTTAAAAAAAACAACAAAACAAATGTCCATTCACAAAATTATCAGCAACCACCAATACAGTAGTCATAGTGTTACGATGCATTGTTCCTTTAAGAGAAACAGTTGCATACATAACTGTAATAGTATGGAGAGCTCTTCCTGACCAACCGGCCAACTCGGATGCCTATTCTAGTTTTTATATGCCTCAAAACAGAATTGTAATTTGGAACGGTGTTATGCAACTGATGTTAAACGTGTAGTCTAGTTTGTCAGGATACAGTCCTCTCGCTATATTTGACTGATTCAATCTAGGATTGATCTATCAATCTAGGATCTAATCTTGACTAGATCACTTTGTGGGTGTTACTCTTGAACGTCGCATCAGTCTGGTAACGACTTTTTAATTAATACATACACGAGAAAAATAAACAACGATTCGATTTAAATCGAAATAAACAAAGTCAAGGATTAGACCCCTCAAGTTGTTTATGCTGTTATTGTGGCACTAACACACACCTCAATACCCAAATAGCTAAATTAACTTCACACTTTATTCTAATCGTGTTACGATTTAATTTTATGTAGCAATAAGTGTGTGTAACGACATATGCGTTGTTTTTAGGCTTCTGAATTACGCCCAAGGGCTTTGAAAGCTATTCAATCGGATGCCGACTGAATTGTTACGGAGATTTGGTAAGGCACGTTTCTAGTAAGAGATGTAGAAACCATTTTTGGTATATCAATGGCATGATTGAATTCTATGAACTTGTGTGGCAGCCTCCTTTATCAGCTGAAAATACTTACTTAAGAAGACTAGGTTTTTGACATTTGTTATGTCATTGTGTTCTCTTTTGTTTTCTTCTTCCTTTTATTGCCACAATGCATTGTTATGATTATATTTTCAATCCATTTTAATCCGCATTTTACATCAGTTTTACCAAAAGCTCACACTCACAACAGACGTGCGTTTTCAAATAATTTTCTTTAAAATACATAATTTCAAGTGAACCTACGGATAATGGAAAAGCGTAAAAAATATAAATATATTAACATAATTTTATCGCGTTTTAATATTGTATACAATAAACTATAATGCACAATAACTAACATAACACAGCGGGCGTATTTCGTATAGTTATATAACTTTTGGGATTAACATTAAATTTTATATGCTCATAATCGTAAAGTTTAAAATTGTTTTTGTCGTTTAACATGGTGTAATGCGCATTTGTAGGCATATGGGCTTCTTCGTATCGGCCACGTAAACACAATAAGACCTAATAAAAACCAATGATACAACTAATTTAAAAAAATATTATATTTGGCTTACTATATGACCTTTGTTTTACTATTTGCTGCTTCGACACTTCGTACCCATTTCAGTGGGCTTATCACGAATTTTAGTCTGGCTTTCGAACCGAGTTCGCTTCAAGCGATTTGTATGGAAATTTGAGCAGCGCCAAATTTGTAACTACAATATTTTAGATACTTTTTGTTAATTTTTTAACGTCTCGATCTTTCGTTCATTTGATAGATTGCTGGTGCTCGTTAGTCGTTAGTAAAAATTCATGATATCGATTGCTAACGGATCCGTTTTGCTTGTGACAGCTCGATTCGAAAGCCAGACTAAATTCGTGATAAGCCCATAGAACGCGAATTGTACGTCCAGGATTCTCAGAACATACTGTTTGGCAATAATTTAATAAATCATCGGCCATAATATTGCAAAGATGGTCTTACGTTAAAGGGAATAAAAGCACGTAGTTATGTATTATATGTATAATTTATTTCTTCCATCAGTCTCGCATCGCTTGAATATTTCAAATCATATCTTATTAAGGACTTGCTTACTATTTCTAGTTCTTGAAATGACATTTTTTCTTCGCACTACCAACATGTGAAGATGACTCCCATAGATCGTTTGTTCTATTAGATAGTATACTTATTTCCTAAACCTAATTTTGCTTCATAAAGGAATTACCCACGCTGCTTACATCACGTCAAAATGCTTGCGTTTGGTATTGCTTTCAACAGCTCAATTCATGTAGATAGTGTTGAGCTCTATATAAACATTCGAGCAAATATATCACGTCGACTTGATCTCATTGATTTTTATTAACTTTAAATAATTCTTCATTTAAATTTATATAAACATAATTTAGTATTTTCTCAGTAAACGCTATTTAATTTATTACCATTTATTGCTTTAATTTCTCTTGAATTTTAAGTCACACGTTTTGATTGAAATAGCTTATGTTTATCTATTTAATTGCTACGTCATTGGCACATCACAAACACATTTATGTACAAATCACAATAATCATACGTACATTTGTAACATGCCTGAGTTTCAATTATAATAGCAATATGATCCTATATCTCCTACTATTTTTTTTTTAGTATCGTTTATGATTTTATTTGCAATGTCAATTCTAGACATAACTAACTCTTCGTGTGTGGTGGTTATAGCATCTCCAGTTATTTGTCTCAGCACGGCCACCTAGAGAGCTTGATCTGCTGACTATTTACGTTTTTGTTCACATTACAACAAATATGATTAAACATGTAACTGTGACTCCTATTCCTTTATCGATAACGAGTATAATTGTGAAAATTTATTGTGTAACTGTGTGTGTTGTTTTATTTTCTTAAGAAGTCCATATAACTTCAGCAGTTTGTCCATCAGCTAGTTCGTGTTTTGCTGAGGTTTGCGATTGAATTGTATATACGAATTGGTAATTGTATTTCTTTTTAAAAATAAAATATACATTTTATACTTATAATATTTAAACATGTTTTAGTTTTATATTCATTTATACATTAATTATATCTAATTTCTATTCCTGTTTACTTTTTTTTAATGTTCTAGAGTTGGAGTAATGTCCTCAGTTATTGACTAGTGCAGCGGTTCTCAAACTTTTTTGGCGAAAGAAAAAGCCTTAATATAATTATAAAAAACTGATTTATATGTATTTATGAATAATCATATTGCAATGTAATATTACGTAATATTTAGTTGGAATATTTAGATGTAACCTTATAATCTCCCTTTGGTAGGTATTTTTTGCAATATTTTAGCCCTAGGGTTCCGCGGAACACCACTTTGAGAATGGCTGGGCTAGTGTTAGATGTAACTATTTTAAAAGGTATATATGCGGCTTACTATGGCTAACTACAATCGTCACACAACTTAAAATATCAGACTAAAATGAAACGCAATAGGAAGCCACATAAAGTCTTCTAAATTATGTATAAATTGAATTGAATTATTTTAAAAGAAAAACGTCTTAAATGCCCATTTTACATTTTAAAATACATATAAATTTAACATACAACATTGCGGTTAATCGACTCGACACAAAACAGTCTTCTTCCACAAAGGTTTTTATTTCTGCGGTTACATAAATATTATATTTTGTTTTGTGGTTACTAAAAACTACAATATTATTTTCTATTTAGTTTTAACAATGAAATAAAATACACAAATGTCTAGTATTTTATTTCTTCATTCCTGCATCGACGTATATATTCAAAAATAAAATTCCCCCCAAAGAACACTCATCAACGTAGTTTCTCATATTATTGCGTAGGCTGATACCTGTGTGGTTGCACCGTGGATTTTAATTCTTATGAATTATGTCATTTATAAATTGTTATTAACTTTTTTTTCTGATTTAAAATTCAGTTTTTTTTTTGTTAATTATTTTACGTACAGACCATGATTGACGAGTTTCTTGTAGTCTTCTCGTCATACGCCTTTCCGAAGTCACGATAGAGTCTAACGATGAGCAAGCGCACGCCTTTAGTGCCTATGCTACATAATAAACGATTTTCATTTCATTTCAACATGTGAAATTGGGCTCCAGTTTTTTGTCTACAATTTGTCTAAAATTGGAATTATATGTAATCGTATCATGAGAGGAGTCTGAATCGTCAGCTTGGAAGGTGCACTCATTTCATCAAAGTAGGTATTGAAGACATTCGTGAAGCGATCTCTTGCTTAATACCAGACAGATTATGGCTAAAATACGGAATACTCTAAAGAATGGTGTGTGGCGAAAGTGTACACACTACTATATCTGTCAAAGACAACGACAGATTGCACTCTTTTGTTATTTACGACACTATAGATGTGTTTTGTTTCTTTGTAAAATAAAAAGTAATAATAATATTTACTATAAACAAAAAACAGCTAATTAATTATAATATTTAATAATTAAAACTATAATTAATATCAATTTTAAAGATGTACAAAAAGATAGGCAGACGCAAACAATACATAATTCAAGAAATTAATGAAAATAATATTAATGTATTATATTCGGGTTTAGATAATCATCAATTATATTTTGGTAATTAAATTTTAATGTTCGAAATACGAAAATGTTATCCTAAACGGAAAAGGGATGAAATGAGCGTCTTCAGACAATTATTTAATCGGAAGTTTTATTTATTTTTGGGAACCTAAAGTTGCGATATCCTGCGGAGGGTGTCAAAATCGCCTGCAGCGGTGTTTATTGGCACCTGTTGTGGTCGACAAGTGGCTCTCTATACAATTTTATGTATAACGCAAGTATATATATATTGTAAGACTTTAAATTATTCGACTGAAGTATAAAAGTTAATTACATGGAATTTATATGACTGGTATCTCTAGAAGAAATAAAATAGGATTATCTTTTAAATTTATTATATTTTAACGGATATATCGATAACAAACTTAAATTTAAAAAACTACACTAAAAAAACTATATTTTATTATAAAAATATCAACGATAATAAAACATGTTACAATACAAACGTCAAAATTAACTATCCAATTTTATATATTAGCATATAAAAAATTTGTAGCTTCTTTTCATTTAAATAATCACCAATAAAAAAAGTTAAGACTTGTACAAAATTCTATTAACCACACAGTGGAATGACTGAATTGCTGTTCTGAACATAAAAATTGTACATTTAAAAGATTACCATAGACAGTGGAAGTTTTACGATTTGTCGACCAATCAGAAGCGAGATCAGACAGTCAATTGTTAAAATAGAAATACAAATTGTTAGTTTACAAAACTAATTTTTATTATACGAAATTAGTAACTTAATTAAAATTGGACCAATCAAATTTAAATACGAGATTGTACCAAATTTAAAATTGTAGTTGATTAGATTCTATACATACGTAATATTCTGATTTTATATGTTATTCTGAATATGATATATACATGCATACATATGCAAAAGTAGTCGACGGTTCGTTGTATATTTTGGACTTTCACATAGATTTAATTCAATTATTTTCAGATCATATACGTTACAATTACTCCATTAAATCATATAGTCATTGACTTGACTTTCATTATAGACGTTATAGTTATCTAATTTAAAAGTCTTCAGGCGACTTAATCGCTGCGAATACGATGGCCATAAAGATTTCTATACGTCGATTAAATTAATAAAAATAACCGCGATAGTATGCCGCACATTTAAATTAGTTAATATATTTTAACAGACGATGGTTCCGTAAAAAGCCATTCATATTAACTACAACTTTGAATTAGCAACTATTAAGAAATGCTTAATGGGTTTTATGTACATTGCTGTCTTTTTATAGTATCAAAACGAATGTAAACAAGTCAAAACGAACAATGTATGCGTTTGGTTTTAATAAAACGATTTCGTGTGACCTCATAACATGCATCAAGGGCGCCTATTATACACCGTAACTCTCTTTTAATTAACTTCAAACATATCTATTAGAATTATTCTTTCAATCACCTGTTCTTATAAATTTGAGAACTTCAACACGTATAAAAAAACACAGGTGCATGCGGTACGCAAGCGCTCATGCACTCAGTCCTCTGCACCTTGTCTTTTTTTCTTAAAAAAAAGTCCGTTAAAACGCCATTTTTTCGGTCGCCGCGTTCGATTTACAAAATTGTAATTTAAATTTCGAACCGTGAAAGCAGGTTCGGCGGATGTATCTATTAATGTGATAAGATAAATCGATTATTATGATAATCGAATCAACGATTGTTTTTTTAAATAATCGATCAAATTTGACATGTATATCATATTGAACGTAAACAATTTACAAGTCTAGTTTAAAATTCGCATTGTAGAGGCATAAGACTCTAAAAATAGGAGAGCATATTAAAAATTTAAAAATCAATCATTTTCAGTTTTTGTTTTATTTTAGTGAAGATAGCCGACATGTTACGGAAAGAACCGAACTTATTTCAACATTTTTTTGCATACCATTATAAAATAAGTTACGTGAATGTCACGAAAACTGTGCAAATATCACAAAAAAAAACTTCAGTCGTTAATGTTCATAAACGGAATAATTATTCAGGCAGGAATGTTAACAGATATTCGCTGTTCATTTAATTCGTAATTTCACATGCAACTAAATAACTACAAGTTTTATAAGCCAAGAGTCGACGTTAATTTTAATTTTAAAATAATAATATTTCTTTTGTTTTTTTTTTCAAAGCGATCCTAGTTTATATAAAACTATTTATTACTAATTTGGTTTAACCCTATATAAAGTACTTATATAAAAAAAAACATAAATATTTGTTTCAAACCTGATTGTTGCAGATTTTTTTCATAGTTAAGGGTTAGACCATTGTATGTATTTGTATTTATTAATTTATTATTATTATATTGTTTTACTGTTTTAATGCAAACAGTCCAGGTCATATACGTCGCATTTCAAATCTATATATTTAAAAGCGAAAGGCCACTCATCAAAAACCGCTAGACATGCAAAGATGAAATTTTTGCAACAGAAGTGTGATTGGCATTTTCCGTTGACTGAAATATGAAACATCATTAAATTTCATAGTATTTTATATCTTCATTACCACGCGAACGAAGTCGCTGGCAACAGCTAGTATGCAATATAATAACATTACAGAAACACAAGCGAGACGAAACAGTTTTTTCATGTATGTATAAGTACAATGTAATTCAATTGTTTGGTTTAGTCTGTTTATCCGCTGCGTTTAAGATCACTACGTAATGTAAGGTATGATATATGTATTATACGGCCTGACCATTAAATGGCTTTTCTCCACACCATATGACACAATCAACACATAAAATGCGTTATTAATCGACATGAAAGTCCAACAAAGATTGCCATCTTTTAATAAATTAATTTTATGATTAATATCCTGGACTAAAAGACACCAAACCAGTCGCACGACAACATTCCTGTTGCTTTAACATTTTCCATTGATTTTGCGGTGGTTTTTGACTCACTACACACACGATTCACTTTAAACATTAATTAATCAAATGACCTTTATTAATTAAGCATCTTATTTTTGAATCTGTATTAAAAGAACTGAGACGCTCATTTACCAGCAATGTAATTTTCTATGACCAAGTGATAGTAATTAGCAAATTTACGTATATTACTATTTAATTGAAAATGTATGTAAATTTAACGAACGTGAATTATGGCTTCTATTTAATCTTTTTTCCGAAAGCTTATGGTAGCCCATGGGCACGTAAAATGTGATAGAAAAAATACATAGAAATTACTGCAAGTACGTTTCAGTATTTTTTATCAGCAATTGTGATGTGTTACGGCCATAGACTTTTTTTTCTATTATTATCTATGGTCTGTTTTTATTATCTAGGGTCTGTTCTAGAAAACAATGTAATTGTCAATATATATTTATCTAGAGGGATAATCACTTAAAAGATTCCTGAAGCAGCAATCCAGGGCATCAATGAAACACGATGCGTTTAGCTCAAATTAAAATTCAACGTATATAATATAGTTAATTAAGTATTATTTAATATTAATTGATTAATATTTATCAAAGGCTACAAGCTCGTGTAATATTCACAAAACATTTCCACATTTCGCTTAATAATCGAAAACTATTTATTAACCTATGACCGATGACCATTATGATGGTGAGAACGAACTATTCATTGGCTATGTTAGCACGTAGCCAGGGTACATTATTAATAATTAATTTTTAATAATATTTTTTTATAATTAGTTAATAAATTTTAGTTTTTTATTAATATATTTATTTTCAAAAGTCTCTAATGAAATCCAAAATTTAGAAAAAAAATATATTTACCAGTGTGGTCAATTTGTAGCGGCTTGCATCCAGCCAGCGTCCTATAGCTGATATGATGATGCTGATGTATTTATCATAAACGAATTCAGTCGCATCGTTAGATACAAGTATATTTCTGTAATTTAAAAAGTTAAGTTATATATTTTATTTATTTTTGTAATTAATAGTTTCTCACCTTGGCTACGTACCTGAATATCGCAATAAAGTACAAGACCTCTGCACCTCTAAGCAATAAAGCGCTTAAAATGTGACACCTCAAGCTGTTTCACAACACCTACGATATTTACTAGTGTGCTATGTAAATTTATATAAACCGTTATATTATAACGAATTATTTTAGTCAATTTGAGCCTGTAGTGCCCATAAAGTAACCCTGCTCAGAAAGGGTCAGATTAGAAGCGCTGTACAGTGTACATCCTTACTCTATGTAACTCTCTGACGCTAAAAGATATCTCTCACAATAACTAGTTTTTTAATACTATTAAGTAGGAGTTGGTAATTAAATAACTTTTTTAATCTAAATTTTTAATTAACGACTATTAATTACGATAATCATTTAGTACCGTTTTATTAGACTTACCCAGATATGAGTACTTTAATCTTACATTCTTTGGTAGTAACAGATAGACTTTTATTATATAAGGAAGAAATTATAAACGATACCAATAAGCAAATGACGCAAACAATAAATTTTCGGATGGAACTGGTAGTTTTTGAGAATGTTTCAGTATAATGTTAGATAGGTTAGTATTTAACACTAGATTTACCAGCCCAGTCAAGATGATGAATGAATGAAACATTTTCTTTAATTCTTCTAATCTTTTTTAATTTATAACAGAAGAATTAGTTTTATGAATTTTATATTATTTTATATATATTTGTAACAAATATATACTTTTTTGGCTTTGGTAGAAATAGGTATATTTAAGCTGGTAAATCTAGTGTTAATTCAATCAATCAATACACACCAATTATATTACGGGCGTGAATAATGCTAAATAGCTTCTCAAAAATGAACGTTGTTCTAACACGAATTATTTATTTATTACTAATAATACAGAAAAAAATCAGTAAGCGAGTAAGAAGAGATGGCGGCTTTATCAATAATTTGTACTAGTTAGTTTTTTTTAATTAATTTGCCAACATAAATTCATTATTTGTACAAGTGACATATGGAAACAGATCATCTCCTTGAATTCAAAGTAATTTAAAAAAAATGCAGTAATTATTCATTAATAACAACTCATGACAGTTTCCCATGAGGAATGGGCATAAGATTGTTTTTTTATTTATTTTTTACTTATGCATACATACATACATGTCATCATGTTATAAAAAACAAATGATGAATAAATGTATTGGTGACTAAAATAATTTCATAAAGAAAACTGATGAAATATTTATTATATTTTGAAATTACTTAAATGTATTTATCAAATCTGCTGTATCGCAGCTTAAAATTCTTTTTTTAATATTAAATTATTTATGGATGAGCTTGGAAGAGGTACGACTGCTGATTCGATTAAACGTTTGGAACGTTTGTGTTCACCTCATAGAATATAGGTAATGAACAAAAGCGATGCAATTTCAGGTATACGCGCGAACAAACTCTTTGAACTTATCGCCTGAGAACGCCTATTCTTTGTAAACGAAATTGCGATCTAATAATCATGAAAGTAGATATGAAATAGTTTGAAATATAATTTTAAATATAATTTTTGTATATTTTATTTTCATATGTTTGTAGTTATATAATTGAGTTAAGGGCATATATATATGTATATGCATTAACATAATTTAGCTCTACCTATAATAGCTAGCTAAACGATCCAGCTATAAAAACGAGCTTCGCCTAAACATATAAACCAGCGATTTTATATATCTTTATAAAATCATATTTATATATTGGGATTAGACATATTCTGTAAAACCTACGTAAAGTCATAAAATTTATCGTGGACAAAATTTGCATAACAATCTAAATGTACCGTTTGAATTAAACATTTGAATATATTTGAAGATTCACTATCTGGCATCGGTGGCGCCCACTGTCACCATAGTTATGTAAAATTAAAATATTTTTCGAAATAAGCTTAAAAGATAAACAGAAATTTGTGCATTTGTACAAATCTATATATAATATTTCAAATTTAATTATGTATTTTTTAAACTCGCATCCTAAGAGGCCTGCAAAAAAAATACATATAGATCTGAATGATACTTTGGTTCATAACTTATTCAGCACTCAGTACAGACCTAAATTTTAAGAGATGTAACGATTTATATATTGACATTAATTCGTTTAATGTAGTAGAACCGCTGATATTCAGGTGCGTAGCCAAGGTGAGAAACTATTAATTACAAAAATAATTTAATTATATTTTTAATTTATAAATTATATATTCAATTAATTATTTAGTGTATTTTTTTATAGTTTTGACATCAAATTTGTAATCAGCGACCCCAAAAGCCTCGAAAGTGATATATAAAAAATATATACAATGTGTTATGCCAGGGGGTGGTTAATAGGGGTGTAAGGGATAATTTTTAAGTTTACAATTTGAAGCACATTACTTGAATTTTCGAATTATGGCCAGCTTTTTGGCATTCGGCCGCACTGTGCGTCGTAGTGGAGGTGACTGCTGCTTGTAGATTTTCCATGCTGCTTTCAGCCCATAGTTTACATTGTAGTTTAATTGTTAAGTTGTCTAAGAACCAACGACCCCGTGTATTCGCGTAGGAGTAATAATAAAAGGTCTCTCTTCTCAGATTATTATTTCGTTCAAGTCGAAAATAATTTCAATTCTTGATAATAAACAGATGCGTGTTGAAAGACATTACTATCTCTCTAATCTTAAGGCCCTCTCACTTTAGTTTCGACGGAATGTACCTACATGCCATAATTTAGTGTTAGAAAAAAGAAATAAAGATGAAAATAGTTTAGTGTACCTATTTTGCATGTAATTTTTGACCTCCTAATTTGCATTCGATACTTTTTGACCTGTAGATTTTGTGTGGTCGAAAATTTAGTTTACTTACTTATTTTTCTACTATTTAATGATGTATGGATATTTGCGAACATGATTTAAATAATATCAAATAATATATGAGATTTTCTATCTATTTATTTGTGGTATTTTAATTATTTTAATCTGAGGTTTTGAAAATTAAAAAGTACCTTTAAAGATAACATAAAAATAAACAGGTCAAATTATAAGATCGAAAACGTATTTCCCCGAAAATAGTGAACGAGTTATATTACCAACTTGGTTATCTAATCTCAGAAAAAAAATTAACTACCATTGCCTTAGGCAGATGTTGAAAACCTTTTTTATATTATCAAATTAGAATTGGATAATTTCTTATTGTGACAGAAATAAATTTAAAAATTAGCCTCGCGTGTCAAAATTGTAATATAATAAGACAATAACCATACATATAGGTATGTATGTATAGTATAAACGCATACACGGTGAACTTTTTTGGAGTCTGCTAAATCAATAACATAGTTTTGACTGGTTCACTACAAGATAATTGCAAAAAAAAAACTAAACACTGCCTTAAATAACAACAATAGAATTCTATTTATTTATGAATTTTCTCGCTTTGTTTTTATTTAAATAAAATAACTGAAACCGTCTTATTTCTCTACTATTTTTATTTATTTATTATATTTTTTTATATACAGACTATAATTGACAAATTTGTTATGATCTTCATCTCGTCATACGGAAATGAAATGAAATGAAATGAAATGAAATGAAATGAAAATCGTTTATTAGCATAGGCACTAAAGGCGTGCACTTGCTCATCGTTAGACTCTATCGTGACTTCGGGAAGGCGTATGGCGAGAAGAATATCACAAGAAACTCGTCAAAAGCCGAAGCCGAAGTCGTCATTGAATTGAATTTAACGATGAGAAAGTACGCGCCAGTAATTATTTTTTAAAAATTATTCATTATAATTTCTATATATTATATAACAATCATTATTGGAGCAAGGTCTATAATATAGGTATATTATAGGACTTATATTATAGGTCATGAATACAAGTCAGAGGAAATACAAGACATGCCTAGCTTTATTAGTAGGGAAGATTAATTACAAACCAAATAAAAGAATCGATTAATAAAAATAAATAATTAAAACGTTTATTTTTAAATAAATTTTTACAATATGTTGCCTTGGCGCCAAAAACCAGTGTTGGTTTGTCTTGGCGCTGCATATTCGTCTTACATTCTAAATATAACTTAAATTAATATAAAAATATGTTAATATATACAACAAAATAATATAAAATATAATAAAAAATAATAATAATAATTTTATAATTACGGGTAATTCACTAAATTTAATATACATTTTGATAATTGGCCTTAAATAGTGAATGCTTTAAAAGACACCAGTTTTTATATGAAAATCGAGCCAAAGGTTGTGTATACCAGGTAGTATTTGATGCTCTTGTGGGGAGCAAGGGGTTTCATCTACCTGCCCTGCGATTTATGTGACCTATGAGCAACACCTGTGCTCGGAGGCTCCCCTTCGAACCCATTCCTTTACTCGTACCGACAAAACATTTCTAAATAAATTAAGACCCCGCGTTTTGGTTTTAAATATTACCTTTTTTAGGTCTTCCACCATTGTGAGATACAGTAATGCCCCGCTTTACGCGAGGGATACGTTCCGGAAAAAATCGCGTTAACTGAAATTTCCGCGACCATAGAGAAGTTCAATGACTACATTATGTTTATACGCATAATTTAATTATCGCGTAATTTAATAATAAATTTGAATTTCGCGTTATAGTGAAACCGCGCATAATGAGGTCGCGTAAAGCGGGGTATTACTGTAATTTGCTTTCGTTTATATTAATACCTATCTACATAACTGATGATGGTTATAAGCTAATCTTTTTTGGTTTAAAATTAAAAAATCAAAATTTAAAATCTCTATTCGCGTAGTCCGAATCTACAAGATTTCGGAAAGGCTTATGACGAGAAGAAATCACAGGAAACTTAACACAATATTAGTAGGTACAATTAAGCATCTTAAGAAAATAATACAGTTAATGTATAAAAAGTTATTACTCATTTTTTTTTATTGATAGCCTAGCATATGACCACACTCCGACTGATGTTAAGCTAGAGTGCGGTCCATGAGCATAGACAACTGTTACCACAGACAGATGTCCGCGTGCAACAGGCGACTCCACTATGCCGGCTTGAGGAGACGAATGTGCTCTGTCCAAATTAACAGGGCGCACTCCTCTCGTTATCCCGGCTACTTCCAAGCTGATTCCGAAACGCGACTAGGTCACTTCACTATATATTCACTATATAAGCACATCAACGTACGCACAATCATCTTTAATGAGAAGAGTATGCCTTGACAACTTGCAGACTATTCTTTTGTGTACTACACTCTAGCTTACTATGCCTGAGTGTGGTCAGACCTTTAAAAACGGTAAGTCATAAAAGTTGTGAGTTCATTCACACCTAATCAATGACGTTTGTTATTTGTTTCTTATACGTGTCTTAATTTAATGTACATTAAATTTATTCAAAAATCAATTCATACATAAATTCGTTTTATAATAAACTTATACGGAATGTTTAGTATTTATCACAAGAATTCTTTAAAATGTTATTAAAATTCAACGGCCATTAGAGAAATATTACGTAAATATAAGATCTTTGTAGCTTTTACGAACAAGATTTAAGATAAACCGCCTACACATTTCTGGTTTCTTTAGTTAATATTCATTCACAAATTGACGGACGTCACGTTGCATTGTTATACGATCCGGCAAATTTGACGTACCGTTTGTTATAATTTATTTGAGTTATACTTTGAATACACTATTTAAGGCTACCCATGCACATAACTTAAGCCGCGTCTCCTGCGCGTGTGTTTTCGAAACGTTACACAAAAACATCGAAACATTGTGTACGAATACAAAAATGTGTATGGCCACGCCCCAATGTTTCGAGTTTTTTGTGTAATGTTTCGAAAACACACGCGCAAGAGACTTGGCTTTAGTTAAACAACAGAGATATTATTAATGGATAATCTTTACATACATTTTAGTTATTTGGTACCTACATACATAGATTTTACAATTTTAAATTAGAAATTCAAATTTCGAATTCAACACCTAAAATAGAGAAAATTGTAATGCGAACCTATCGGTGGCGTGCTAAACTAAGAATGCGACATAGAAAAAAAATTATTGAATGCGAGTGTTACATTTTTAGAAAAAGTGGTAGACTGGTAAAATGAAGTGATCTAGTTCTGTTTCTGTGCTTTGTCTATAAATTGTTCAAGCCGGCATAGCGGGGGTGCTTATTACTTGCACATACACTAGTTTAATATCAGGCGGATTGTGGTCGCACGTCAAGTCTTCCCTTGCAGTTTGGTTTGAGTGTCGTTACAGTTTGAACAAGCCTTAAGCCTATCATAGATTATTAATGATATAAATCTGAATTGGACCAGTACGCCACAATACCATAGTATTTAAGAGATATTTCGATAGAGATTATGTTTTGAAAAAAGAACGCGGAGGTGTTACAAGCATTAAAAAACATTACGAAAGTTTATGAAAATATTATTAGAAGTTTTATATTGTGATAGAGTTCAATAGATTCCCAGAAGAATTTAGGTTCTTATTCATCTGCTCATTGAGAAGAAGCTAATAAGAACACAAATTGACTCCTGAATGTAACTTTTTTAAGTATGATAAGCCCAGTCCGTAAAACCCAAAACAAATGCCTGCTCAGAATATAGTAACTACAACACATCGTCATCATATACTTTAATGGGTAAGGATGTATTTACTGTATTAAAAATTACTTCACTTAATTCGCCAAATACTCAGAAAGGGTCAGATGATCATGAAAAGAGTAAGGCGAGGCGAAACTGGTATGCAAAGACAGAAGTCGCTAGCAATCCATAGTCTCTGATTGTAAAGACTATGGATTCTAATATTTAAAATAATTTCACTTTATTCTTAATAATTTTAAAACGTGTGTGTATAACACTGCTACGTATCAATGTTGTATTTTATAAAAAGCTCTCATTATTTCTTATAACAAACCAAACTAACTGACTCTTATATGGATAGTAATAAAATATTTTTTAAAAATTTTATGAATTAACTGAGATGGTGTCAAACCAAAAACCTGTTTTTCACCACAGACCTCGACCTGTTTTCGTGGTTTTTACTTTGAATAGTGATGTACTTAATTTTTTTTAAAATATATTTTTAACACAATTTATTTAATATAATTAATAAAAATATTAAAATTTATATTATATTTATGACATATATAAAATATATACCTATACATAATAAATACTGCAAATAATATAATTATAAAAAACAAATGAAAGTTAGTCACATCACTACATTTTTTTTTTTCATACAGTCTTCTTACAATATACAATTCATTACGCATTGTTGCTCGTTCGAATCCAACCCGCCCGCAACATTGTAGCAGTAAGTAGCGTAATTGCAGTTATTTTCCCATCAATAAACGGCTCACGAACAATTATCGCCACCTCCTTAGCACGCCGGTCAATCAATCGCATTTCCTACTTTCTTATTCTTGTTTTTAATTCTTTACTATTGGATTGAAATTAGTCCAAGCCATGTTATAAGTGTAATTTTTTGTATTGTAGTTTTAAAAAACGCGTCCATCCAAACTTTTGTGGTTTCACTCTTTTTGAAGCCATGTTGTAACATTTACAATGTAAAAGGCTTCGAGTATCCTTCATATTGGCGAAGGTTTAATTCTTGATCCCAATAAATGTTTGTAGTAAAAAATGTATTTGCTTTGGGTCTGCGTATTATATGTTGATGTAATCCTTGTACCAATAGTAGAAGACAACATAATTTGAGAACAATGTAACAAATCCAATCACCGTAAACTTGAATGCTGCCACATGCCAAACTACTCGTGTTATAAAAATACTGATGACACGATGCAAAATCAACACCACAAGTCACACCTCAATAAAAAAAGTGACATGACAACAAAACTCATTAGAAACCATTTTAATTCATAGTCCATTGTTTATTTGCCAGTCAAAATATCTACAAGACAAATATTGACTTGACATATTTGCGAACGGAGCCGGAAGGGAGTGCGTTGAACCCGAGAGACATGTATGGTCAACAAGAGGGACAAATACGTCTGTGGACAACACGCAAACATTTGGATAGAAAGAAGACATGGCCGTGACTATTTATTCCCACGTCGAAGTTCCGGCCGGACACCTCTATTCCACACAACAGTTAACTTTGTTCATAAGTTTATAGATAACAAATAGATAAAAATAATTTAATAGATTAGTTTTATATAAAGCTTAAATGTAGCTTGGTTAGGATATCACTTTTTCTTTTGCTCTAAATCAGCGGTTCTCAAACTTTTTTGGCGAAGGAAAAAGCCTTAATATAATTATTAAAAACTGATTTATATGTATTTATGAATAATCATATTGCAATGTAATATTACGTAATATTTAGTTGGAATATTTAAATGTAACCTTATAATCTCCCTTTGGTAGGTATTTTTTGCAGTATTTTAGCCCTAGGATTCCGCGAAACACCACTTTGAGAATGGCTGCTCTAAATAATCATGTGGATTTAACTCAACAGAAACTTAAGCATATATCAACAATATTATAATTAATAATTTAATATAATTAGTAAGAAAAAAAATTTTAATAAAATTCAATAGACTTTCCAAAGTCATGTAACAAAATGTGGAGTTGCGCGGGCGCATAGAAATCAATCAGCAACAGTTTTAACGCCTCGTCCGTTGGCTGCAACGTGCGCGCGGCTACATTTAAATCCCCGGTATTAACATAATTCGGCCATCAATATTCGATGTTTGCCCCGATGGTCTAGAAACGTATTTACATGCTGATTGCGTTCTGCCTGAGACTCGAGAGACGTGCGATTGCTTTTTATAATCAGGGTTGTCACTTCGAACAAATACTATTCATTTCTTTCTTGTACGTTTAGTGTGAAACTTATATTAACACGCTTTTATTAGCTTGGGTTGTATATATGTATGTATGTATGTAACATAATCTTTCCAATTTCCAGAAGTCTGATTAATTTGAAACTTTGCATACGTATTAAGGATCGATGACAATGCAATAATTTAATAACAGTTTCCCATTATCCTTATTAGGACCGCCAGGATTTATAAATTATTTTATAGATCCTGTGTAGTGGAGTAAAAGAGATAAAGATAGCGTGCGTGTTTTTTTAGTTTTTTATACTATTTAATTATTTTTCGTATTAGACAAGAAAAATACATAAACTAGAATTACAATATAGTCATCAGACTCAGACGAGAAATCAAAATTTACTTTTTATATATTACCATTTCATATTCGTCTCAACTGGAAATCAAATAAATGCCGTCTTAGTATTAAAATACTACACTGAATAAAAAGGGCTTAAGTGCCATCCCTAAACTGTCATGGCTAATAAATGTTTTAAAATGTCCCAGGACCCCGCAGCTAATTGTGCCTTTTTATTATCTCGTTTCTTTAGATGGCAATCAAAGTGTTAGAATATTGAATCTCTATATATAGAAGGACGAGATGCAATCACTGTCTTTTCGTTAAAAAAAGGACCCTATCTACTGTTATTTACTTCTATACAATATATAACTTTTTTTTAGTTTATGTTTAACTCTCAAACAAATTTCTTATTATTCTTTGGTCAACTCGTTTTCGTCTCCTCAAGCCGGCATAGTGGAAGCGACCGCTGCACTTGTCTCCTCTCAAGGACCGCACTCCAGCTTAGCATTAGACGGAGTATGGTCATATTGCATTGAAAACTATAAACAATAAATAAAAGAGCATTACCATCATAATGCAGTAGCGTCTATGCTGTGTTTTACGTTGACTCTTATACAGTGGGCTCTTAGGCCTGCCACTAACAAATTTAATTAAGAGAAGTCATAAAAACATGCAGGTATATGTGTAAAATAGTAGGCAATTCAATTGAATATTCTATTAAAATGTTTTACATTGATTTAAGTGTTTACGATGTTCATAAGAGAACAATGCATACTTGTCATAAAAAAAGTCGTATATATTTATAAAAATAATTACATTTAGGTATATATAAATAACAACCTAAGTTGGAAATAAATAATACTTTTTTTCTAATACCATAGTTGTCACTTTAAACAATTTTTGTTTCGGCTTAGATTCGATCTCGAAACTTCCATATAACATACAGACACGTAAACTGCTACCTATACCACAGAAAGTTTACTTTAGTTGAGGTTAATAGGAATTCTTAGTGTATTTTTTCATAGCTGTAGCTGGTGGCTATTGCATTGTACGTAATATGTGCGTCATTAAGTAAATAGGCAATTTAAACAATGTAACACTCGCATTGTCTTCAACACGAATACAATATCGATGAATAAAATCTGCTAACAATGCTCACTTCCGTCTTCGCTGAAATGCATTAAAATAGCGCATTTCACTTATGCTTCATTAAGTGAATAACTCTAATAGCGCAATCGATGGTATAAAAGTCGGAAATATATAAATAAATGGACATTCGAGGCATTCCGTTACATTGCAATCCGACACGAACGGTTACTATTGTATGGTAATCTATCGATTGTGGCTTGAATAGTATCGGGGCGAGCAGCTCGAGTGACTGCAGCTTATTTTGTGCTTGTATTGTGTAATAGGAACACTTACTATTATCTTAAATTGTAATCATAACATTAAGCCAGTGCATACGATCACTCGTGTCTTTAGCCATACGATCAACATAATAATTTAATAAATTAGAAGCAGGAAATGTTTGCAACAAATGTAACATTTTATTAGACAGTTGAGCTTAATTCATTTGTTTTACCATTAATTATTTCTTAACTTTTTGATCGTGATAAATTACCCGACGGCAGTTCTAGCATTCACACACACACAAACTATTATTTATGTAAAAACTGTGAAAATCGTTAATTCAATCAATAATTTTAGTATTAAAATTGTTTTCTAATACAAGATATAAGAAATCAATATTCCCTTATTAGGATACCTTGTGCTACGGACATCAGAATAAGACAAGACAAACATTGAACAACTAGACCCGAAACAAATATATAATAGTATCTAGTTATTTTTATGAATAATACAGTAGTACCTCTATATACGAGTGTTTTGAGGAGTCGGACACTATACCGCTGCAGGGGACCCCAACATGCGCCCCGATCTACATTCGCAGCAGCATACGGTGCTTTGAGTAACGAGCAAGGTTATGGAACGAATTAAACTCGTATGTCGAGGTACTACTGTATATATAAACATTGTTTCAACCGGAAATCATAGTTTTTATAGATATACTGTATAATTATTTTGTCCGGATATGCAAATTTGCAAAATATGTCAATGGATCAAACTGACATTTAATGGGGGAGACCTACATCCAGTAGTCATATGCCTAAGATGATGATGATGTCTTTTTATACTACAAGCAAATGTTTAAATTAATATAGTAAGTTATTTTTTCTGCGACGAATCCATGCTAAACCCGAAGGATTATTTCATTGTCTGGCGCTCGAAGTTTGTTTTGTGAACTAATTGCGAGAATGGCTTTGTTTTATAATTTACATTACTAATGCGATTAAGTTTAATTTCAAAGCGCACGTATAATTGGAAATTTTAGACTCATTACTACGATTACACGTTTCTGTTCGGTTGAATTTGAATCAATTAGCTAATTAGACAGCTTGAACTGAAAAATACTTTAAACTACGATATTATGTTTTATGTAAATATTATAACATCTTGGCCCGATACAAAATGTATTACTTAAATATTTTATTAGGTTATTTGCATTGATATAATCTAACATTTTGGAGCTTCATTCAATAGTAGACTGAAATATTTTAAACAATATAAATCGACCTTAAGTAAGCCACAGCATTTTTTTACATGTTACTAGCTATATCCGGCACGCGTTGCTACACCACCAACTAAAATAAATTTGAAGGAAAGACATTACACAAATATTTAATTCATTTTGAGGCATTTAATTGATTTTGTTGAATAATAACTTTTTTGTTTTACGTCATTTTAAGTACCTACAGAATAGTAACGCAAAACGAAACGACGTAAAATGAAATGCCATGGACAGTGGACCGAAATGTACGAGGACTACCTGTACATACTTACATAGTACACATATTATATATTAATGTAATGTGAGTAATGTTTCTTCATTCTTTGTAGCAAATTAATATCGTATATTTAATGCATTTTATTTATATAATAAATTATTAATATATACATATATATTTCAGTCTTAAATGGTTATTAAACTAAATATAGGAATGTAATATTTATAATTTGCTTCATTGAGTTTTATTACCTGTTAAACGGCAATAATCTTTTAAGCCTTGTCAATTTGAATTTTGTTAACGATATAAACCTTTCGTCTGTATCACAAGAATGTATTCGTTGTAGTGTTGTCTTAGGTTATTAATGCGTTGGTCTTTTTTTTAAAATCAACGCTCCGAAAGCTTTCGGTTTTGTGCCGAAACCATAATAGCTGCAAAGTTTTCGAAATGATAACGTATTACTTATATTTTTATTTATTTTTAGAACGGAACTTTGCGCTGTTTCTTTAAACTTTTTTCTACATTTATTATTAACTACAATATTTATAATTATATTTGTATTTTATGTATTTCTATTTATATTAAGATTCAATTATAGAGAAGCAAATTGACAATCAAAGGAAACTAAAGAAGTCAAATAAAATAAATTATTTTTATTAATTAAAACAAACATGTATAACGGTGTAAATTAGCCCGCTGCAGTTAGGTTATACATAAAAAACTTATATGTATATATGTACATACTTAACATGTAAACATTCTTGAAAGAAACATGTTTTGTTTTTTAAGCCAATATCACATTTCTATTATACTAGGAAATTTACTATGACCAAGTTTGAATTTGGAATATCTGCTGATTGTCACATTAAGAACTAAACCTTCAAGGAATTTTAACTCGATGATTTTAAAGGTAGTTTTGTACATTGCAACAAGTTAAGATATGATTGCTAAGTACGTGCTGTCGTGAAAGACGTTAAGTACTTACAGAGTTATTATTTTAAACTTCGTGAAGTATTAGCATTTAAATATAGTGAAAGTACACATTTAATCAGATATCTTGAATAAAATTTTATTTAATATTTTTATAAATAAATTAAAATATACCTACTAATATTATAAATGTGAATGTGAGTTTTCACGTAACAACTACTTGACCGATCATCATGAAACTTTGTACACATATTTTTGGAGGTAATAGAAGTAACATAGGATACTTTTTATTAAAAAAATTATTATTATTATTTACTATAGTTTCCAATTGACTATAGTTAGTATGATCTCTGATCTTATTGAACGACTTAAATGCTAGCGAAGCCGCGGGTAAAAGCTAGTATTATTATAATTATAAAAGTACCATTTTCAATTTTGCCTCTTGGTATTATTTCCAGTAGCCGAGTTTAATAAAACTCTCTGACAACATAAAATCAATTCTAATATTATATCGATCTCTGCTAAGAAGTGATGAGTAGAAATCTAATTACAAGCAATCCACTAATAACAACAGCTGCATGTAAAATGTACACCAAAGTAAACGAACATATTCATTATAAGCATTTATAGTTCCGTATTCATAAACTGATTTTAACAAATATAACTGATTTTATATAACAAGCCATCCTGATTCCTGATTGTCAATTGTTTAACAATCGTCTCAAATGTGATTCAGTACCAATCGCAAAGGTTCTTATCAAAATAGATATTTCAAAATTCGAATTTACAAGTTTTAGGACGTTTCAAAAAGAAGTAAAGTTTATAAATACGGCCCTCAGTTTCTGTCCTGATCGAGATAAGATAAAGGATCAGGCGCGGCGGGGCGTTAAGTCATCGTACATGCTTGTAATTCATCAAGGAACCACGCCTTGGAGCGATGACAGCGTCGCGTGATGACCAGGCCCCCCTTGCAACACGATCGCTAATATCATACGCTGTTATATAACAATTTCATTATTTTTATAAAAAGGCTAATTAATATTTGTCTGCAATGAACAAGTGGTAGCAAGACTGATGATGGTTATTATGACCAATAGTTTTAACAGTAACCTAGTGAACCTTGTTGCGTTTCAGGATCAGTGAGTCATAACACGAATTTTAGTCTGGCTTTCGAACCGAGTTCGCTTCAAGCAATTTGTATGGAAATTTGAGCAGCGCCACCGCGTGCGGACTTGGAACTACAATATTTTAGATAATTTTTGTTAATTTTCGAACGTCTCGATCTTTCGTCCATTTGATAGATTGCTGGTGCTCGTTAGTCGTTAGTAAAAATTTATGATCCCGATTGCTAACGGATCCGTTTTACTTGTGACAGCTCGATTCGAAAGCCAGACTAAATTCGTGATAAGCCCACAGCTCGAAAGTAGCCGAGATAACGAGAGGAGAGTTTTGTAAATTTACTACGGGATAGTATTCACTTAATTTTCGACTAATAAAAACAAGCCCTGAATACTTATTTAGAAGTAACCTGCTACAACGAGCCCATCATATACAGAGAGCAATAACTATCTTATCTCCATTATAAATTATATGCAATATCAATACAATATCGAAGTACTTATTAATGATTAATTAGTGCTCATGTAATTAGCTATAACGTCAACCGCTGTACAATTCCGCAGACATGCACTTTATCATAGCATTGTATAATTAATGTTTCAGCCAATAATCGGGATTGAAGTTAGATGTGCAGTTGTTTGTTCAACATATTATTGGAGATACGAAGTTGTTAATTATGAATTAGTCTAAAGTTCGATTCTCGATTGATTCAAAAATAAATATACAATATTGATACGTAACTTTAGTCATCATATTGCTAATTTTATCTACTGTTTAACTAATTTACATGTAACGGGGTTTCAAGTGAATATATATTTTATATTCAAATCTAAAGATGAAGAAATAACTTTTGATTCACCCAGTAAAGGATTCTATAGAAGGTTAAAGTTGACTACATTTATGCATTCATAATTTCATATTACAGTACAATTTAATTTACGTAAATCACCAAGACAAATTGATTATTAAAAGCATTTATTAATATTATAGTAAAATTGCATTCGCTGGTTGCATATTATACTTGCTTAGCCTGTTCGTTTTCCAATAAATATCTCGTATGAGTTGAATTTTTTATAGTCGACTAACATTTTATTAGAAGTATCTATCCCTTTATCACCTTGAGCATGCCGTCCTATCCTATAATTAAAATTTCATTTAGTTTGTATAATAGTGCTCCTTTTTATAATATACTAGCTTTTACCCGCGACTTCGCTCGCATATAAGTCATTAAATAAGTATCAGAGATAACTTCAATAGAAATGAATCAATATGATAACTATATTTTCTTGCTTGGCTGGGATTATCAATTTTTAAAAATTACTACATATAATGATGTTTCCTAATCTCAAAAATTCAAATAGTTTTATACTGTATTATTAAAATGACAGACGGAAATAAAAATAAATATAGAAAAATTCCAACCAGCTGAAACTATAGTCAATTGAAAACTGCCTATAGTAAAAAATAATATTTTTTTTTAATAAAAAGTATCCTATGTTACTTCTAGTACCTCTAAAAATATGTGTACAAAGTTTCATGATGATCGGTTAAGTAGTTGTTGCGTGAAAACGTAACAAACAAACTCACATTCACATTTATAATATTAGTAGGGATAGTCATAATATAATTATATAGGTAGGCTTTATAAATAAATAAATAAACATATGACTACACGTTTAATGATAAACTCGAGTGTAACATAGTTCATGAGCGGAGACATCTGCTACCTCAGCCGCGTCTCTCGTCTCGGATACGTCGCCGTAGGTAGTAAACAACTATTCTAGTGTAGAGACTAAGTCAGAGGGTATCTATTTATTATGATCATCTGCTATGCAATCACCAATTCTACGGGCGTATAATGGTCGACCACCGCGGCACTACACGCCAATTACGCACACATTATATCTAGCGACCTACTATTGAAACGGTCAAAGATTAAAGCTTTCAATTTGCTGGTATCTTCTTCCGTTATTGTTGTAACTTGACGCTAAAGGTTATTTGTTTATGAGACATAAATCTTCTCTGAAATATCAACTTTCATATAGACAGTAATTGTATTTTTCTAAATTTAAAACATTCACTACCACGTTTTTTGTTATTTAATAAATTTTACTACAACGTTTCTATAGTTGTTCGTCTTTATTCCAATTATTTTATTTTTTATATTATAATATGGCTATTATAACGTAATGCTTGTGTATTACAGGCTCAGTGGGCTTATCACGAATTTTTGTCTGGCTTTCGAACCGAGTTCGCTTCAAGCGATTTGTATGGAAATTTGAGCAGCGGTGGCGTGCGGATTTGGAACTACAATATTTTAGATACTTTTTGTTAATTTTCGAACGTCTCGACCTTTCGTTCATTTGATAGATTGCTGGTGCTCGTTAGTCGTTAGTAAAAATTCATGATTCCGATTGCTAACGGATCCGTTTTACTTGTGACAGCTCGATTCAAAAGCCAGACTAAATTCGTGATAAGCCCACTGATAATAAAATTTTATATGACAGATAATTAAATTGTCAATGGTAGGTTAGGTAAATATCATATCGCTAATCGACTAAAATTTTAAAAAGGAGTGTACCATCTATATTTTCCTAATCAATGACACAACTGATTAGAATATAAATGATAAATAAAAACCGTGAAAAATCCCTTATTAAGATCTATTAGAGTGCCGTAAATTTACAAGCAAGTGGTCTAATCAGGCCTTACATAGACATGTTTGAAGTTATTTTGTTATACCTACCTATTACTTATGAAGATATTTTTAGTTCATAATATCTCATTATTGAGTTCGTATATCTCCTTTCACACACACGCACATGATATATCAATATCTAAAATATATTCATTTAAACCTTAATTCAGGGCTATATTATCAAAATCAGAAACAGATACTTAATATTTTTTTTTAAAAAAATAACTATTCTAGAATCAAGACTCGGACCTTCGTGTTAGACTGGTGCATTGTCCGCCCTGCTCCAGAGTTCGATTCATATCAAAATATCAATATTGTATATTCTAGTAATTCCCAGAAAATTATCGAAGCAAGATTTTTAAAAATTCAATAGAGATGTTGATTTTTAACTTCGCTCCATACAGCGACCATTAGGCTAAGACAGTTTTTTCTTGTATAGCTTTCTCTTCTAGGAAATATACTAACTACATCCAAATCTATAGTTTGGACATTAACTTATATTTTTATTATATTAAAGTTTTTCATACTATAAAGTGTAATCAATGAAAAAGAATGTTAAAAAGGAGAAGTCAATATTTATATGCCAAATAAACAAATAAATTTCCCTTCCATTCCTTTAGCTGATAATTATGAAGCAGTCTAGCAAATAAAGAGTGGTAGGCAGACTGATGATGGCATTAGCCCAGTGTGCCATCCTGGGGAAGTACCACCACTTTCAAGCGGAACACCCGTGAAGTGACCTAGTCGCGTTTATGGATCAGCTTGGAAGTAGCCGGGATAACGAGAGGAGTGTGGCGGTCGATTCTACAAGCCGAAAATACTTATTTAAGAAGATTTGAGGTTTTGCACGTAAACCAATGCGGCTTAAATGCGAAATATTCGAGATCTCTTTGTCCTGCTTCCCATACAATTTTAATATATCCTATTAATATTAATAATATGTATTCAGCTGGAATGTCAACAAAATTTAATACAAAAATAAATGGGTTAAAATATAATTATCGTAATGCATTGTGGCGATAAAAAGAACAGAAGAAACAAGAAAGATGACACTGACAGACTAAACGTCAAAACCTCAAATCTTCTTAAATAAGTATTTTCGGCTTGTAGAATCGACCGCCACAGGAGTGTGCCCTGTTAATTTGGACAGAGCACATTCGTCTCCTCAAGCCGGCATAGTGGAGTCGACTTTGGTAACAGTTGTCTATGCTCATGGACCGCATTCTAGCTTAACATCAGGCGGAGTGTGGTCATATGCTGAGCTATCAATAAAATAAAAAAAAATTACTATATACTGGATTGAGGAGACGATTTTTAACAGTCCAAGCTGACAAGGCTACTTCCAATAAGTCACTTCTTTGTAAGTATAGCAGGATAAATAACACTAAAAAGACAGGAGCGGTCATTTGACATATTTATCTCGAAAATTGTTGAGTCAATAAACCCACTACTATTGTTTACCCATCTTCCTAATGACAATATATAATTACGCACACAACATCTAGACCTGAAACAAATATTAACTTGTTATATATTATTTATAAAAATAAATTACTTTCGACCTAAAATGAAGGTAAGTATACTCTATAAATAGGTACGTAAGCCATATGTGCGTCTTTACCTTGTTAATTGTAAAATCATGTAAATAATATGAATTGTATATAACTTGCATACATAAGAGTATTTATTTTTATAAGAATGCACTTTACCAGTTTAAATTGGTGTTCGGCTGTTCTCGGAAATCTTCGGTTCGCAACACTCGAGTCGGTCAAAAATTTGAGTCGTTTAAAAAAATAACAGAGACGACTGAACACGGATGATATGATAAAAAAGATGAATAATCTGAAACAACATTATAAATCCATACTATTATAAATGTGAATGTGAGCTTCTTTGTTACGTTTTCACGCAACAACTACTTAACCGATCATCATGAAACTTTGTACACATATTTTTGGAGGTACTAGAAGTAACATAGGACACTTTTTATTTAAAAAATATATTTTTGCTATAGTTTCCAACTGATTATAGTTTTAGCTGTTTGGAATCACATTGATTCATTTCTATTGAAATGATCTCTGATACTTATTTAATGATAAATAGCTATAGACTATGCTAGTAGATAAATAAAAGGATTTGTAATGTTTACATGTATTTTATATCCTTAGCTTACAGTTTCGTTTCTGATGTTGTCTTTTGTTTATTTAAAGACTGAATAAATCGACGAACTATTATATCTATCAAAATGCACATAATAAAGGCGAAGATTAGCAAGTTATTTATCATAATATTATTTTAGCACAGAACGATATTTACTCCAAAGTTATTCACTGACGCGTTTGACAGATACATTTCTCTTACGTTAAACTTGTACTATATCAGTTTATATTAGTAATAACAGTGTTGTACTTGTATTGTTAAAATCAATTGAATAAAAAAACGCAACCACGATAGCTGCAAAGCTTTCGAAATATCTTTAATTAATCGCAATAAACGTAATAGTATTTTAAAAATTAATCGTATTATAAAAAAAGTTAGATATATCTAGATATCGTATTTGCTTTATTTAAAAGACTACGCTAAAATAAAGAAGCAAATGAATAATACATTTACCAATAAATAAAAAACAACACCATTCGCTAAAAGAGAATAAAAAATGCATATAAAAAATAATAAAAATAATTGAGTATCGATTATGTTACTAAATAAGGCTCCCGGTCACAACACTATTAAGCAACATTGTTGCAACGATACAAACATCAGAGGAATGATCTGTAAATAGTTTTAATGTGACAAAGTTCCAATACTGACACAATTTAGATTACGATGCAACTATTTCTTACTCTGCTTTATTGTTATTTGACACATGGCGTAGGATATTTGCGTCTTAGATAATTATTTGATCGGGTACAATTGATTTATTTTTGTTTACGCTTCGTTTCGGTCATTGAGTTTGGATAGATGGGACAATTGATACAAATGTTATAATAATTCTATATTTTATTTATTTAATACTTATTATACTACTTTGAGACAGGCATAGTGAATAGGACAGAGTAATATTATTAAATTAATTAACCGAAAACCGTAACAAGGTGGGGCATGGGAACCTCCCACATTCTAAAAGGCTGGTAAAAGAAAAGTATATGAGATACCTAAAAAAATATTTGCCAGAAAAGCTATATAGATTCACATTTAGTGTAGATCCTGTTGCCCTAAATTATATTCCGGTCGGGAACAATGGCAGATTTTTTGAAATATGGGAAGTTCCCGTGCCCCACCCTACATAAAACCAAACAAAAAAAGAGTTAAATTTATAAGTATATCCAAATGTTTAAAATTATATTTAAATTTCTATACTACTTTATCTACTAATTTTATTCAAGAAAAATGCCTCCGTAGCTTACCTACTCAATGACCAAAGACTGGTGTTAATAATACTCGCACAATCAAATAAGAGAAATTGAAGGTGAAAATTAGTTTTAGATTTATGTTGACAAGCGACTTTCGACTTGAACAATTATTTTAAATTAATCAATACATGCGTTGAACACACTTAATCTTGGCGTAATTAGATTATTTCTAATATTAACTAGCATATTCTTCTAGCCTGGAGTTATAGAGAAACAGCAGTTAATGAAACCCTGATGCCATACTAGACCCTAACAACGAAGTAGGTAAAGGTTTATTCAATTTATTAATTTTTTATAAACATATTACAAAAATAAATAAATATAAATAAAAAAAAGTTGTAATGTTAGGTATTAAAAGTTTTGTAAGTGATGTCTAGTGTGGGACCATCGAAAACTATATTATGTAATATTATTCTTAAATAAAAAATGAATAAATAAATATTTACCACTGCTATGTCAGACATAGGACATACGTAGGTCTCCCCCGAGGACGTAGTTTCAAAGCTCCAAATATAAGGTCATTAACCATAGTCATAACTAACATTTTGGCTTCTTTTTTTGTTGAAACAGCTTCAAATAACTCTCCATTTTCTCAATTGCTTCTGAGATGCTCAATACAACAACCCACTACACAACTTTAAATAGCTCCCTTATAAAATTGCGACTTTGTAGATCCTACCATGATAATAGAATCCGGCGGTATATATATACAATATACAGTAACACCCCGCTTTACGCGACCCCGTTATGCGCGGTTTCACTATTCAAATTTCGCGCTCAATTGCCCCGCATTACGCGAAAGAGTGCGTATAAACATAATGTAGTCATCAACTTCTCTATGGTCGCGGGAATTTCAGTTAACGCGATTTTTTCCGGAACGTATCCCTCGCGTAAAGCGGGGCATTACTGTATAATGTATATGTGTGTGTAGGTATATAAATATATTTCTTTAGAACTAATTCCGCATCAACAAATAACACAAATACCTTAGCAAGTGTAAACTCCGTGGTATCGCGTGGGTCTTACACGTGTTGCATACATTGTAATACTTAAACAATAGTCAAGGATTAATATTGTTTATTATGTATTATATTGGTAAATTTGCATTCACAACTCGTCCGTTTATACTGTAATGAAATATGGTTGGTTGAGGTGTAATATTCATGTTATATCAACAAATATTTTTAACACTAGGTTTACGGACGTTTTCTAAATACCTACTTCTACTAAAACGCGTCAATTTGACGCATATCGTAGCGATAGGTATATCACATAGACAAGTTCAGTAATTGAACACTTTTAAAGAAAATAGACTTCAATTTATATTTCCCTCGATCAATGAATAAAAGTCATACAGAGAGATAAAATAAAAATTTAAACAGTTTTTGGTAATTCTCTGATAAAAGTCAAAATACGTCAAATTAACCTAGTGTTAAGATTGTTTATCACAGTCGCCTGTGATATGTCGGCTTTAATAATATCTATTCACAACTCTAAATACTAGTTTTAACACATGCATGTATTGAATGAATGAATGAAAATCGTTTATTAGCATAGGCACTAAAGGAGTGCTCATCGTTAGACTCTACCATGACTTCGGAAGGCGTATGACGAGAAGAAGACCACAAGAAACTCGTCAATTTTAATTCAGAAAAAAAATAACAATTTAAAAATCACATAATTCACACGAATTAAAATTAGGTATCAGCCCACAATAATTTAATAAACTAACTATAAGTACTGGTGAGTTTACAAATATACAAAATTAAAAAAAAAAGCAAATGACCGCCTTCATCTTTTTAGTTTAAATAATACGAGTACATTCTTTTGTTTTGTACGACGTATACATTCTAAGTATTCCTAACTCGGTAGATAATTTACAGTCGTAATTATTGTCTTTAATAATAATTTAAAAAATAACTTACCCATCAACTGTCCAATTAAATACTAACGAGTAACGACAATGTAACATTTTATAATTAACACAAGAATTATTGATTCTAAAGACCTTTATCGTTTATGAGCAACTTTGTATAATATAATTACATATTATATACATACATGCATATCTATACTTCTATACTAATATTATAAAGAGGAAAGATTTGTATTGTTGTATGTTTGTAACGAATTGGTTAAAAAAATTCTTTCATCATTTAAATGCTACATTATCACTGATCAATATAGGCTATATAAATTACAGGAAAAAATAAGGATCCTTACTACAACTACAATAATGTGTTAGCAACCAAATTCAATAATGTTGACTAAAACTTTAAATATGAGTTAATTAAGTAATAATTGATACAATTAGTAATCATTTTAACGTGACAGACATGCGGCGACCCCTATCGGCTGGAACGGGTAGACGCATATCTGTCACCCAGACGAGAAAGGCAGTCTAGTCAAAACCACCAAACAGGAAGGTGTCATTTTGATGTGTGTTAATAATAATACTGAATTATATAAAATGTGAGTATTGATATTTTGTATGTTTTTATAACTAAACACATAATCACGATTCTATAAATTATTTCCATTTACACGTATCGTGATTACTTTACATTGCAATGTAACGTTAATACCAATCTATGTAATAAAACTATAATATTTAAAAGGGACGAAGGCTTTGTTTTATTTAAATAACCCCTTTCGCCATGATACCTATTTAACTGCATTTTACAAATGTAACCCAAGGCTGCTAGAATTTGCCATAAAATGTATTTCATCGCTTTTTCTAAAATTCTAAATGTTTAATAAATAAATGTCCGATCCGAAGCCAGTACGGGCCGTTAGTAACAATGTATGACTGACATTTCAACCTTTTTCAAACATCAAAAATAAATTTAAAAGAACACCTTATCCTTGGGGAATATGTCAGGGAGTAAGGTGAAAGGTGCTAATTGAGTTTTTATCTAAAGCGTAACGATATAATAATAGTGAACTATACATATATACATATATATACGTATGACATTTGTAGTGTATGAACTTGCGTACACTTCCCATGTGTCCATATGTTTCATAGACCCCAAACTGGGACACAAACAAACGTTGGTCTCTACCGGGAATCGAGCCCAGTGGGCTTATCACGAATTTAGTCTGGCTTTCGAATCGAGCTGTCACAAGTAAAACGGATCCGTTAGCAATCGGGATCATGAATTTTTACTAACGACTAACGAGCACCAGCAATTTATCAAATGAACGAAAGAACGTGACGTTCAAAAATTAACAAAAAGTATCTAAAATATTGTAGTTCCAAATCCGCACGCCACCGCTGCTCAAATTTCCATACAAATCGCTTGAAGCGAACTCTGTTCGAAAGCCAGACTAAAATTCGTGATAAGCCCACAGTTCTCTAGTGTCTAAATAAGGCATGCATTTTTTAAATCTTCAAAACTGCGCATGCGATACTTAACGATCAATTTAATGGGCCATTAGAATATCAAAAATAAATTGTAATGAATAAATGAAATATTACTTGTTGATATTATAAGGACTTATTTAAATTACTTCCTTGTGTCTAATTTTGGTAACAAGTGTATCTTCATAAGACGGCGCCACATAACGGCCGAATTGACTGACTAATGACTCTAACACTTTATTAATTGCTACACGGTGTCTTTAAAATTAAATTTATTCTCTAATTATACAGTAACTTTCAAATGTACACATACCCACATTTTAATCTGTTAACTCATATAAAAGTAATTTATTCAAACCTAACCGATTGGCTTGGACTAAGATTTGATTCTTTCAATATCTCGATACCAAATACCAATATAACTATATATGAAATATCGTTTTATAAGACACTAGGCGCAGTTTTTTAGTAGACACTTTTCTTTGTTATAAATAAAACCAAATGTTTCAATAACTGAAATTAAAGAAACGATATTTCAAGTAATTATTTAACAACTTTTCTCTCTTAAAAATTTATATGCATTAACATGGCGTTGTGTCAAGACGTCCATAGACAATCGCGACACGACCAGAGACTATGGTGTTGCGAAGCATGGCAAATATGAAATGTCGTTTCTTTACATCTATTTTAAAAAAGACTGAGTGACCATTAGCGTTTGTTTTTGTCAGTTGTAACTTTTCTTATACGTAGAGTGTACCCACGGCGATTTTCAAATGGATACAGTTTTTATAGGTATATATAGAAAGACAAACAATCGCGGTATCGAAAACGGAAAAGGAGATATCTGCATCCCTTTCACACATGCCTCAACTTCGACACTATAAGAATATAGTTATCCCTTTCTAATGATTGTTTCTTCCAGTCCAAAGTCCAATCTGTATCCATTTGAAGATTTGTACCATTAGTTGTGAAACAACCTGTATGTGTATTTGCGATATATAGGTCGCACAATACAGTTAACGAGCTGCGTTTTTAAACGATAACTCAATCGCCCACGCTCTCTAGATTAACAAATTGTACAACTGCATGTTCGTTCACTGTTGATAAACCACTTTATAACAATTAACACCAATTTAGCATAAAACTATTTATATCAATACAAATGTCAGATATATAGTTTCTTTATGATTGTAGTTGTATTTTGATGAGATATGTAAATGAAGATCCTACGTACGAAGAATGGAGTCATATGTCAGGCTACTAAAAAGTTAGAAACGAAAGCGTACGGAAAGAAAACTATATTTATTTATTTAACACTTAATAATAGAGAAAGAAAAGATAAGAGTAAGCGAGTAAGGAGATGGCGGCCTTATCGCTAAAAAGCGATCTCTTCGAGGCAACCAACTTTGATAATGTAGAGAAATGCAGAAAAAAACTATTATATTTATTATGTATATTTGTTTATACCTACCAACACAAATAATATTATATATAATATAATTGACCGCAATTATTACAAACTAAAAGGAATTTCAATTATAGAATAGGACGACATAAATACTAGGTCGTAAATTTTACCTATAAATTATTTATTTTTTGAACTAAAGTGCGATCCATGCGTAGACGACGATTATTTATTGTTTTTATATTTACAGGAAAACATATTTTTGTAACAAATTATACAAAAAAATAGTGCCCTTTCGGTGAGTAGAATTAAATTGGTCTGTCAAATTAAGGGCCTTATTGCACATTGAGTGTAAATAAGGTCATTCGTACACTTGATTAAGAACGGTTCGGATGGGGGCACATAATTGCGCCGGCGCCGTCCACATGATGTCACTTCTCTCATTATGATATGACACCGGCACTATCAAACTAATGATTAAGCTTTGCGTACATCAAACACTAGTAACTTTTTTATCGATGTCGATAGTTTTTTCAATTGTTATAATAGAAAATAATCTAAATTATCAGTCATTATTTAAGATCAATATAAAAGTAGCCCAGTGTGACGAGAGGAGTGTACCCTGTCAACGTAGACGGAACACAATCGTCTCCTCAAGCAGGCATAGCGGTGAGGACTATTGTACGCAAGGACCGCATTCTAGCTTAACTTCAGGTCGAATGCCAGGTTACGATAACAAATTATACTAAACATTTTTATTTTTAAACATAATTATTATTCAAATAAAATTAATATTCACCTCACTATTAAATCATATAAGAAAATAGATATGCACAACACTAACTTTGCAGTGAAATGAATTGAAGTAATCCATTAGAGAGCCGAGTGACCCCAAAGTGAGCAAATTACACTGACTCAATGACACGACTCACTACGAGTTAGTTCAATTTGTGCTGGCTCTAAACAACACTAATACATGCACATTTCAAATTAATATCGGCTATTTCAGCTACTGGGCTCGTTTAAGTGCCTACAGGTCACTTCTAATCAAGAAAGGGTTACACACTTAGAATTTTAACTGTGCTTTAACGGATCTACCTAGATAATTAATTAAACCACACACACACAAACACACACACAGGTGCGTACAAACGTGTCGTGTGCGTACCATATGCGTACATTCTTACAACACACAAATTTATTATAACACTTTTATTATTTTTTAATTTAATAAACGTAAAGAATCAAATGTTTGATCTTAAGACGGTCTTTGTAGAGCAATGGTTATCAAGCCAGTTCAATCCGCGAGAGGTCCCGGGTTTAATTCTCAAACAATCGAACCAAATATTTAAATAAAATTGGGTCGTTCTTCACGAGTGATCCTGCAAAAAAAAAACAAAATTATTATTATTATTAATTTAGATTTTCACGTCACATCTACTCTATTATTTTAATCCGAGATGTTTCGAAAGCTTTGCAGCTATCGTAGTTGCGGCTGTATAGGATAAATTATTCTAATATATACATCCATCCTATTACAGAATAAAGAAGCACAATGCAACAACTGATTCAGTGATTGAGTTAATGGATTTATCCATATTTTGTCAGTGATGAGGTCAATTGGCGTCAACGCGTGAATCCCATTATGTTGATTAAAGCGTCCATTGCTGCCCTTATTGTAAGGTGTAAGGTTCAATTAAGCATAAACTTTATATATTTTTATATTTACAATAGTTTTATGTTGTTTATCTGACGGCTCTGTGGTATTCTATTACGTGGCTCAGTATTCGGTCAAAACAAATATTATATTAATTTGCATATTTTATTTTATTTAAACGTTTGTTTTTAAACATTAAAAAAAATGCACGACAAATAGACTGATAAATTTCTGATAAATAAACTCACAAGTGAATAATGTAGAAAAAATGTTCGTGCAAATATAATATACCGTATTTCGGACACGCCTTTTTAATGCATTTGTAAACCATAAGGGGATCCCACTTCATTTGTTAAGGTCCTATTTTAATTACACTAATAACTTTAATATCATTTGATAGAGTTCTGACTTTTTGGAAAGATAGGTAGGTATATATATATTTTTATAATTTATTTGAAAATTTAATCAAATATATTTTAATCACAACTTCACCTACCTTTAAAAGGCTACAACATCTGCAAACATCTCACATACGTTTTCTGTGATATACGCTTCGGCACGGATGGCTGTCACTATTAAGTGAGCGATTTCATTTCACATACATGATTCTAATTAGTTATAAAACCCACCAGTTGAATGCTTAAACCAATGCGTTTATCAACTGTTCAACGTGATTGATCGTTTTCAAAACCAATGTAAACGATTGACTTAGCAATTGATTGAAAATATCAATGTTCAGTGCACACATATGGGAATAGTGTGATCTGTAAATAGCATTAAACCCGTTAACTTTTAGTGTGAATAGTCTTGCGGCAAAGGGTACAATACTCTTCCAAGGTTGCAGTGGAAGAAACTCGCATGTGCAATTAAGGTGGGCAACAAAAACTGGAACGTGGTGTTTGCGTTCGCACACCTCGCCGACACCCGGAGGCTGCGGCCTTTTTGATCACTACTGCAGAAAACTGTCGACAATCTCACACTTTAATATCAACTTAGTTTTTATTTACTAGTTTTCAAATAACTTAGAATATATGGCTTAAATATTTTGTATTGTATTCTATTTTATAATTTGTTTTTAAAAAGATAGTATAAACTCAGAACATTTAGCTTAAACACGCCCTAAAAAGTTTGATATTTGTCAAATTAAAGTGCCTCGACCCGTCTGGTGTGAAGACCCTTAAAACTACAAGAATTCATTAAAAAACACAAGCTAAAGTAAGAGTACGAAACGATTTGCTTTAAAAATTAACCCGAGAGCAATTTGCTCAGAATTTTCACTGACTTTTGGGCACAAGCTCTGTCAGAATTTGTGTCATTTCGGCACCCTTTTGGTGGGTTAATTACCACAAAATTATTCTTACGATTGTTTTTGAATTTGGAAAATTTTATCATCAAACTTAATTTCATCATAAATTTTACTTAATTATAACGCTGTTTTATTTCTGTGCGGGTTTTTCATTATTTAAACAAAAGGAATCTTTTTAAAACATCTTTCCTAATGGATAAAATTATAACCACAAACCTTATCATATTCAACGCCCTCTATGACGGTAATTTGTTACACAGAGGTCTGGGGTTCGCTTCTCGATCCTAAGAAATATTTATTTATCTATAATGTTACATGATTTTTTAAAATATAAGTTAGTGTCATAAGAACAAGTCTCACAATACAGATTATTCTACTTTCAAAGCATAACATTACACTTGTATGTATATATTAATTAATTTATTTATTTAATCATACATAAATTACATAAAATAATTTAAACAAATAATATAAATACACATAAAAATATTTCCACTTTCATTTGCATAAAATGTACAAATAATAATGCATACATATTTTCGCAAGTATAGTAAATTTTTTTTATTGTTTAATAACTTGTTGTATAACTGTAAATAATAAAAAAAATATTAAACAAATTTAGTTTTAGTTTAATTTAGTTTAACACATTAGTTATTCTTTTACAATGCAGTCATTTTCACTGCTTTTGGGAATATAAATAAATTATTAATTGCAAAAATGCGAGCTTAATGCCATCTGAATATAGATATATACTAAAGTTGGGTCTTTCTAGTGTTAAAATAAAATTTAAATAAAAAACACGATATTAATACGGCAGTCATCAAAAATCGATTATTTACAACAAATTACAATTTAACAACTCCCCCGTTGGGATGGCATCGTGTTGTAAGATGCAGCGAGTAATCATTTATAAATTGCTCAGGATAACAATGAAGTTAATGGATTGCACGAACGCACCAAATACAGGAAAATCATTGACCTACTCAATACAATAACTGACATCTTCTCTTATCTCTTTTCAAAAATCGAAGATGTAGTCGATAGATAACTAAGACAGAACATCACTAAAAATGTAACACGGATCACTGTCATTGGTAAATTTTAGGCCGGACAAATATAGATACAATTGCTTAGGAGCGTTCATTTGTTTTTTACAACGCTCTGGTGCTCACACCAGTGATGTTATAGTTCAAATGACTACACAAACATTTAACATAAAATCATAAAAAATTAAGCCGTTCTTAAATCAAAAAAATTAGAATTACTTTCAGTCAAATGACCGCTACCGCACTTTTTAATGTATATTTAACTTTAAGATCTTAAAGTCCGTTAGGTAATCAAGTTTATTAAATTGTTGTCCACGTTTACTTATAAGATAAATAAATGAGCTGCGCGTTGGTTAGGCTTTAAGCCAGCGTAACCTTTAGTGCAGGCGCAGGCGTGGACTGACGCGATTTCACAAGTACTAAGGATAATCTCAGATTATACAGAATACGGTAAATTATCAGATAAATTATTACTTTTGAGAGAATTCCAAATTTAAAAATAAGTTATACAGTTCACTATTTTAATGCAACGTAATAAATAATCCCATTTTTACTAAAATCTATAATTAAATTTCATTTGTTTTGTAATAATAGCGATCCTTTTATAATATACGAGTATTGTGTTATTGTAATTTTCTGTAATTCTCAATAAATAAATTGGGTAAATCAATTTCGTGAATAATGTAAGACCAAAAATTTTAGTCAATAGTAAAGAATCTTCTATATGTAAAAATAAATAGCCGAAATGTGCGTACGCGGCTACGCGGAG
Organism: Tineola bisselliella; assembly: GCA_028551675.1. Taxonomy (NCBI): domain Eukaryota; kingdom Metazoa; phylum Arthropoda; class Insecta; order Lepidoptera; family Tineidae; genus Tineola; species Tineola bisselliella. The sequence goes on from JAPWLS010000735.1 coordinate 235,959, forward strand.
AACTTACCGAACGATTGAACCAAATTGGATGATTCCTTTTTATGTGTTCCTTATTGTCAGGACAAGGCATGTATATAAGAATTTTACTATAATAATATTGTAACTTTACATATAATATATCTGTATATATCGTTAATCCTATATCCTCGATCAAGTTACTCAGAGAATGTCGCGCGGCTGTTCATATCGTCTCACCTTACAGATTTCAATCAGCAACGAACGAACACCGCGATAATTTGGATACCCCAAAATATAAAGGCATTGTTACATAATGCATGTACAATATAGGTGCCTCTTCTCTTCTCTTTTTGTTTTCGGGTTTTTATATTTTATTGAGGCGTTTTCTATTTTTCGAATTTCGAATTGCTGTTATTCGTATCTCCCCCTCCATCCCGCATCCTCGCCCTCGATTTTTGTTATTTTCTCAATGTTTTTTTTCTCTGTCAGACCTATAAAAGTGAACATAAACGTAAATATAAAAAGAAAATAACTTTATTAAACATATGACGTAACTGAAGATGGGACCAAAAATAACAAATAAAAAAGTCATTGGGACTTATAAATGGATAGTGAAATTTTATACTAAGAAAAAATCTCATGTTACAATTATGGGCGGTATCCGTCGCAGCCTAAAGCTATGATCTTTACGGTTTTATTACGAAATATAACAATATAGGTGTGTGCTGTTTGCATAATACAATTCTTCCACTTCCTGTTATGTCGCAAATCGCAATTAATAACTAAAACGATATTGGCAGAAAATGCAATTGAAGAATTTTTCGCATTCCTTTTTTAAATTGTAAATATCGCTTAACATATTCGGAACTAATATTTTGGCTTTCTTTTGTTGAATTAGTATGAGTAATATTCCATATTATGAAAATATATATATATATATATACCTACACTTTCTCAATGGTTTCTGAGATACTTAAAACAATAACAAAATCTACACAAACAAATTATGTACAGTAACAACTTTAAATAGCTTTCTTGTAAAATTGCGATCTTATGCTATATGAATACTCAACACATGTACTTATGAGATTTCTTCTAAATAAAGAAATTAAAAGTAAAACTTTCTGACTATAAATTTATTTTCTACATATACATATAAATGATAATTCTCTAATATAATATAATATAATATATTCTCAAATTCATATGTTTTTATTGCATGTCACAATTATAATAATTAAGATATCAGTACAGTTTAGTAGTGTATATGTGACACCCGGTAAATAAACAATTTTAATTAATAAACCAAATTTCATTTACTGTTTCGAATCATTGAGGTGTTCGTCAATCGAATAAATAAATAAATTCTTTATTGCAAAAAAATAGTAAAATTTTTTTTATATAGGCGAGCTTAATGCCGTCGGCATTATCTACCAGCTAACCTTTGTCGGTGTGAGCGGTGATATTTGGTGCAATGAAAATAAAATAATAACTAAATATACACAATACATACATTACATAAAATAATAAATAATAATATATACATACATGTTATTTACATAGTATTAAATACATACATATTTATGAATAAAATCAAATATGTTTTTAATTTATTTTAATATAATTAATATTATAAACTTCGTACACATACAGTTGATATCAAGTTTGACAAATTATAATAGGCTTTAATATCATATATTACTTGGTAATTAATTGGCTGTTTTATCATTAAGGTTTGGATGCACGCAAGGGGTGGCTGGCCATGCTTAATCGCTCAGCATTTCATTACTCAGCCTAACTGGCTTATTATTGTAATAAACAATTAAATAGTTTAAAAAACTAAAAAAACACGCGCGCTAGCTTTATCTCATTTACTCCACTACACAGGATCTATAAAAGAATTTATAAATTTTGGCGGTCCTAATAAGGATAATGGGAAACTGTTATTAAATTATTGCATTGTCATCGATCCTTAATACGTATGCAAAGATTCAAATTAATCAGACTTCTGGAAATTGGTGAAAATTATGCTCAAAGATTCCGTTACATACATACATACATACAACCCAAGCTAATAAAAGTGTGTTAAAAAAAGTATTAAAACCGAATTTAATTTTCATTCATTTGTTTCCAAAATTACTTGAAGTTTTACTTGACTGAGATTATGACTGTTTTCACAATATTAGAATAGTGCAAATTTATTTTGTTACATGTTGGATTCAGTTTATGCCTTATTGAGCTCAATACAATAAAACTTATATGGGTTAATTTAATTATAAAATAAAACTTACTATAAATTCTCTTTTTAGATTTAGATTCTTTTTCAATGTGATAATGCCAAAACAATCATCTCTTTAAAACTTAAATATAGATTAATTCAGTAGTTGAAGTATTTAATTTAAATAATTTAAATGAAATAAAAATATACAACAAATTCTTCAAAGAATTAAATATAACAGATATCTTCGTTTTCTAGTGAAGACAGTTCTGCCAATGTCCAATATACAGGCAATAGTCTAATAAGAAATCATAAATTCTAATTTACACGTAAAATATAGGTATATAAAGCTTATCAGTAGTAGAAAAATAAAAGAATTTGAATGGAGTTAATCAATTAGATTTAAACATGGACTTACATAACAGCGTTGTTTGTAATGTCTTCTTTAAAATATTCAACTCAATAGGAAAATCAGTTTCTGTGCCAAACAACAAACAAAATGAACAATGTGCATCCCTATTTTTAAAACCATCGATCACAAGTGCACCACTCTAAATCCTTACACAATAGTTCAATCACTATTATCGAGTATCGATATTATTTGGCAATGAGAGTTAAATGCCCTTTGAGCACACTCGAGTCGCCCTTTGTGGGATAGACATGGTAATCCTTTACTTATTAAGTACAAGTAACTAAAGTTTAGTGATGTAAAGTCGTTTTGTCGATAAATGTATTTTTTAAATAAATATTTCCCTGATTAATAATACATATTTTTAACTAAATTAAAAGATGATTTATTTTGATTATTTTAAGTTTGTACCTATCGTAGTCGTAACAAGCAAATAAAAACAATTTAACCATAGAGATAGACAATAAAATTAATATTATCGATATGTGAAATAAACATCACTATTTAAAGCTCAGTCTTTGCAATTTTCGTGTCGTCTTTTGACGTGTATGGATGAGCTGTCCAGTGCTACACTCATCTATTAAATCGTAAGCCAGCAACATTCTAATTTAAATACATTTCATTTATTTAATAAATTGTTACAGAAACTATATATTTATTTAAATTACAAACAATTAAGTTTATTTTCTTTTGTTTTTGCTTCATATTAATTTTATTAGCAATCAATATGTATCATTATGTCAAGTAAGCTCTCTCTACATAACGTTTTACGTGACTCGTATATGTTATAATTCAAATTCTTTATTACATCGTTATTCAGATTAATAATATGTCACAAAACTATTAAAATTGTGGCAGATTACATAATTACAATATAAATATGTCATTAAATAAATTGTTTAGTCATTATTGAGGATATACACATACTTATATATTACTTAATACTATTTTGAATCGTTTGAGTATTAAATAGACCAGTGGTTCTCAAACTTTTTTGGTGGAGGAAAACTTTTGAACAAAATTTTTGACGGAACCCAAAATAAAAGACAAAATTACGTGTATTCTTTAATTATTATTATTAAAGTTTAATAATAGGTAATCATGTTACAATGTAAGTGTATACTATACCAATAGTATAATAAAAGAAAAAAATCTAATGCGATGTATGAAACTGTTACTTATTATTCACCAATCGGTTGATATTAGTTAGATATATAGATAGAAACAGTGTATTTTTTCTCATTATCACTAGTATTCTCGCGGAGCACACTTTGAGAATAACTGGAATAGACAATATGTTTATGTAGTGGTAATAGAATGATTTTTAAAATTATTTCAATGATAAATACATTACATACATAAACATATACTTACATAAACTTGTTGCCACGCCGGTATAGTGAGAGCTACTTTAAAAAATTGTATTTCCGCGTATGAACGTGGAGGGTCGACTACTAGTATAAAATAATTTATTCAACGAATAATATGAAAAAGTTCTCAGCAATGCAACCAGAAAATTCCAGCAATAATTACAAGCATTTTAAAGAAATCCAACTGTTTATTACGCTGGAGCCACCAGCGACGTCTTCGCGAAACGGATATTAAAAAAACATTAAGCACAAAGGAAACACGTACTTATTGCCTTTGGACATTAATTTTATTATTCCATATCAGAATCACTTAGACATAATTGACCGTCATGGGAAAAGCGTTTAGTGACAATAATTTTACTAATAATCCTCGCTTTTTGTTTATAGGATATTAGTATTTAAAATTTTAGTAGTAAAGGTCAGTTTTGTATAAATAAATGGGTTTACATAGGACAAGCGTGGGATGTCTTATTTGCAAACATAGGTGGCAATTTTGTATGCAATTGGCGACCACGCCTAAGGTTCTTTTGCGGTAATCAAGTACTAGAATTAAGGTTAAACAAGACATCGAACTTTTTATGGGATTCTGTCGGTTTTTAAGACCTTTTAAATTCAGCAAAGACTTTTTGCAAGTCAATTTGATTACGCACTGAGTTTTTATTTTTAAAAGGGCTCGTGAAGTTCAACACCATATATAACAATCCCTACTAATATTATAAATGTGAATGTGAGTTTGTTTGTTACATTTTCACGCATTTTGGGAACCCGGAAGTGCTCGTCGAACAAATGCTAAAAGACGCGCGGGAACTTCAAAGTGTCGACCATACTAACGCCAAACGATTGAACAAGTTCGCGAGTGCAGTGCTGAATATAACATGTGTGGCGAGAAAACTTGGCGCGAGAATAAACAAGCGCGAGTTAGTGTCAGCCATAACAGGAAAGCTCAGTCCGACGTTATTTGGTCAGTGGGTGAACTACACAGGCCTTAGTCGTAGAGACAAGTTAGAAACACTGTCAGAATTCCTGCTGGAACAAGCGGAGTTAGTGATGGCGAACCCTCAG